>JBAKBP010006467.1:0-109969 GCA_037953745.1 Lithodes maja | reverse complement strand
ATAAGGGCAGCCTATTTTCCTCCACTCAAACCCACACACCTGTGATAGCCTACGACTGATCATCCACCCTTGATAAACAATCCGCGATCACATTGTCACATCCAGCAATATGACGGATGTCCAGGTTATACTCCTGCAACATCAAAGACCACCTGGTCAGTCTCATATTGCGATTGTGAAATTGATTCAGGAATCTCAAAGGGTGATGATCAGTCTAGATAACCACGACTGGGCCATAGGCTGGAACATACACCTCGAAGTGCCTGAGCGACAGCACAATCGCCAGTAATTCCTTTTCTATTGTAGAATAGTTCTTTTGTGCAGCATTGAACTTCTTAGAAAAGAAACTTACTGGGTGTTCCACACCTTCATTGTCTGTCTGTAGCAAGACGGCACCAGCCCCTACACCACTATCATCTGTTGCCAGCTGAAAAGGCCTGTTAAAGTCTGGGGCCCTGAGTATCGGGTGAGTACATAGCAAATGTTTCACCAAATTGAAAGCCTTTTCACACTCAGGTGCCCACAAACACTTTTTGTCTTTAGATAACAAATCTGTGAGAGGTGCCAACACCGTTGAGTAACCTTTTATGAAGCGTCTGTAGTAGCCTATCATACCCAAGAATCTCATAATCTGCTTCTTGGTTGTTGAGTGCGAAAATGTATTGATAGCCTGTACCTTGTTCTGAGGAGGGCACACCTGTCCCCTTCCCACTACAAACCCAAGGTACTGCACAGTGGCTTTTACGAAGTCACACTTTGCCAAATTTACTACCAGACCTGCTTCACTAAGTTTCCGGAACAAGGTCTCAAGGTGCTCACAATGGCTCTCAAAGTCGTCATCATAAATGATTACATCGTCCAAATATACGGTGCAATTCGGAATGTCCTTTACAATTTCATTCATCAGGTTCTGAAACGTTGCTGGTACATTCTTAAGTCCGTAAGGCATAACATTGCACCGGTAGGTACTCCCGTCCACAACAAAACCACATACCTCTTTAGCACGCTCGGACAAAGGTACTTGCCAGTAACCTTTTACTAAATCTACTGTAGACAAAAAACGAGCATTACCAATTTTGTCAACACTATCATCAACCCGAGGAAGAGGATATGGGTTAGTTGGAGTCAAACCGTTTAACCTACGGAAATCAATACAAAAGCGTACCTTGCCATCTGGCTTAGGCTGCAGTGTTACGGGGGAAGTCCACTTAACTGTGCCTTTCTCTATCAACCCTCTACCGAGCATATACTCCAACTCATCCCTCAGAGCTGGTAGTTTTATGGGGGGCACACGGTACGGGATTGACTTAAAGGGTATATGGTCCCCCATGTCAACATCATGCATAGCCTGAGTAGTGAGGCCTGGGTGTTCAGCAAATACAGTGGGGTATGAACCGAACAACTGACGGATAGCATCAAACTGCGGCTCAGGCAAATGAGCTATAGCCTCGTCAGCCCATAGGCTCGAGTTCCTCGCCCACTGATCCGCTGAAACATGTTGATCCCAGCTATCCTCCTCTGAAGCTTGACTGTCCCCCTCTCCTTCTCCTCCACGGCCGCAACAAGCCAACACAGGGACAGTGAGAGGCTCAGAGGGGCGCCTCACATACTCTTTAACAAGGTTCACGTGACATAACTGGTTCTTTTTCCTCCTGTCTGGAGTGGCAACAAGGTAATCTTAGTCTGAAATTTTGTCTACAATTTTATAAGGTCCAGTGTACTTCGCAGAGAGGGGGTTACCAACCAAAGGCAACAAAATTAATACCTCTTGTCCTACAGTGAACTTCCGGAGCCTCACTTTGCGATCATACCTGTCCTTCATCAAAGCTTGTGATTCTGTCAAATTTCTACCTGCCATCTCCAGACTCTTAAGCATGCGCTCACGGCTTTCAAGCACATACTTTAATAATGGACAAGGCTGCACAGTCCCCTCCCAAATTTCTTTCAGCATGTTAAGGGGGCCCCTGACACGGTGTCCAAAAATCAGCTCGTTTGGACTAAATCCCAGGCTCTCACCAGGTACCTCCCGAGCAGCAAACAGCACATAAGGCAATCCAAGATCCCAATCCATACCGTTGTCAGCACAATAACACCTGAGCATGCTTTTAAGTGTAGCATGCCACCGCTCAAGCACCCCTTGACTCTCAGGGTGATACGCTGACGATACTACTGCTCGTATCCCATGCTGTTGCATTGTTTGCTTGAACATGTTGGAGGTGAAATTAGATCCCTGATCAGACTGAATCTCCTCCGGGTACCCGTACCTTGAGAAGTACCACAGCAAGTTACTGACTACCGTCTTAGCCATTCCATTTTTCATAGGGTATGCATCGGGGTATCTAGTGGCAACATCCATTATGGTTAACACAAATTTATTTCCAGCCTTAGTGGGAGGGAGTGGACCAACCATGTCAACAATAATTTTACTAAAGGGTGGCCCAATCACAGGAATAGGGTGTAACGGAGCCTTAGGAATAACTTGGTTCGGTTTCCCGACACGTTGACAAATATCACATGAGTTTATCCATGACTGCACATGAGACTTCATCCCCGGCCACCAAAACAATTTCCCCAAAGCCGCCACCGTTTTCTTGGCACCCAAATGTCCTGATAATGGAGAATCATGAGCCAACCTAAGCAAACTTTCCCTGCAGCCCTCTGGCATGACCAGCTGGTCAACTGTACCTGATCCGCCCTCCCAGTTCCTATTAGGATCTTGATATCGGTGGTATAAAATTCCATTAAAGAAAAAAAAAATATCCTGCCTTTGCATCCCTATCTTCTTCTAACTCCACAGCCCCATTGGTACACTGCAAAACCTCTGGATCCTCTAATTGCAACTTTCGAATGTCTGTGGGAGCCAACATGTCTAACTGCTTGGTCAACAACTCATGCCCTCCCCCAACATCCAACTTAGACATCCGGTTTTCTCGCTGCAGGTAACGGTGCTGCCTCTGAGTCTCTGCCTCCTCCACTACTTTATCAACTGTGTTAGGCACTGGAGTTACAACAGACTCGGTCAAAGGTCCTGCTATTGGGTCTTTTGGGAGAGCCACTGGTTCTAAACTCTTCAAACTTTTCCCAGCCTTCCGCTTCTCCTTAATTCCCTTCCTCCGCTGTTCTGTGGCCTGGGAAATAGGCTGTGATACCTTAAATGCTTGGGAACGAGTTACCACACACGCCATCTGTTGGCGTTGACAACTCACTACCCACTCTTGTTCCTCCCTACTCACGTCGGCCGTCCTCTCGGCAATGACTAAGGGTGGAACTTCTAAAGTAGGCACCGCAAAGTCGTTGCCGAGAAGAAGGTCGACGCCCTCCACTGGCAATTTATCAACGATCCCAACATCTAAGTCCTTAATCACACCATCAATTTCCAGCTCCACATGAACCAACGGGTATGACCTGGTCGCATTAATACCCTGAACAACAACCACCCGTGCCGCATTAATTGGTCCACCCGTGAAATTCTTCAAAAGTGTCTGTGAAGCTCCAGTATCACGCAAAACTTCCACCTTATGCTGGCAACCCGCCCAACTTACCCTACCGGTCCCTCTATGGGCGCAAAAGACATCACGGACAGGGGAGGAGCCTTCCTGAGTCTTATACATAGCCTGTGACCCTGCCGCTGGCAAACTACCCTGGGTAAATCCAGACGACATTTCAGCCACACCTATGCTGCGCACCAAAGACACGGCTGCAGTTGGCGGCTTACTAGGACAAGATTTTGCATAATGCCCCTTCTTTCTACAATGAAAACATTCCACTTCCCCTTTCGGTCTCTTCTGATAAGGGGCGGAGTTCTGACCCTTCTGTAATGGGACGGCTGTAGTCTTTGGTTCAGTCCTGGTATCTTGGCTTTTAAACTGAGGTTTATATCTATAGTGATTGTCCTGAGCTCGAGGGTTTGGAGTATCGCGCCCCTTGGGAACTGCATCAACACGCTTTACAGATTCACATCCCCTGATTAGCGACAACCTGAAGTCAGCCATCTCAGCTGCCTCTTGAAGAGTTCTTGGGTTCTTTTCTTTAATAGTTAAAGTCATTTCTGCACCAGTACACTTATAAAACTGCTCGAGCAGAAACAGCTCAGTCAACTGTTCTGCCGTCTCAGCTTTCTCAGAACGTGTCCAGTTTTTAAGTGCATCTTTTAAGTCCCGGGCATGTTCAAGAAAGGTCGCCTCCCTATTCTTTGTAGCACCCCGAAACTTCAATCTATATGTTTCCGGTTGCAACTCGTAAGCCCGTAGGACAGCTCTCTTCAATTCTGGGTAGTCAATGCAAGACTCTAAAGGCAGTGCATCATAAGCCTTCAGACCCTTATCCGTAAGTCTTGAGGAGACTAGAGCTGCCCACTTCTCTTCAGGCCAATTATGCTCCCTACACTTCTTCTCAAAACGATTAAAATTTCTGTGACTTCAGTTTCACTAAATACCGGCACCAATTTGACTAAGTGGGCTAAGGACTGTTCTCTTACTTGGCCCTCACGGCCCATCCGAGTCCCTGTCGACTCTGCACGAGTCTTATCTAAATCTAATTTAGCACAATATTTCTCTGAGTCGTACCTAAGCTCAGCCTCATGCCTCCTGGTCTCATCCTCCTGCCTCCTAACCTCAATCTCATGCCTCCTAGTCTCATTCTCCTGCTTCCTAGCCTCAATCTTAGCAAGCTCAAGTCTAAATACCATATCTGGAGACAGGCAGGAAGAGGGAGCTGCCACTACTGAAGGAGGGGGGGCAAAAACTGGGGAACCACCACGTGCAACACCCGAGGGCACTCCAATCTGCCAATTCTCATCCCTCTGTGGGAGAGTGCTAACCTCCGGTAACTGAGTGGACGGCACTGTGGGAGTCGAGTGAGAGGGGATCTGGGGAGGAACCCCCCCAAACGCCCTCTCCTCCGAAACCCCATGTCGCCCACGCAACACCCAGGAAATCAGCTCCCCCTTGGACATCCCTGCTACATTGGAAATGCCCAAAACCTTGGCTATCAGGTGCAAGCCACAAACATACACCCCAGTCAGCCTCTCCTCCGTCACGTGGTACCGCTTACTCACAAAAACTCTAGCATCCTCCTCACTGGTTACTAATGGCACACCTTCAAATAACATCTCTCGCTCATCGTCAGTGCTAATGCACGACATACTGAAGTCCACAAAAAAATTCTCGAGACAAAAGTGTTAAATTTCCTATGCAAGCACTAATTACTAAATTAACTGGAGTCTCTTAAATGCTTTACTAATTGCCATACAAAAAAAATATTCTTCAATATGCACGCTAAAATACAAACAAACAAATGTTGTACAACTCTGCAAAAATGTATACTGTTCACAAAATCCTAAGCAAGGTCGCCATTTGTTACGAACTGGCACTCGGGTACACAAGGGCTCTCAATCAGGACTCGAATACGGCTCGCTGCCACAACGGAAACACACGATCCCAACCCCTGAGTACTGCCAGCTGAACAAAAAACACCAATACCCTCCAGAGTTCAATCTGCTATAACAGGGTATACAAAAACTCGGTACTAGTGTTCAACAACAGACTAATAAAGAGACAGGAATTATCTAGTCTGGTCAACAATCAAACAATGAAGTACAAACAACAACACAAAAGAATAGTGTTGGCCGAAGCCGAAGTAATCCACCCTTGACTATGAACTTAAGAAGTCCACCACCCTCTACTTCGGATCGGCACTATCACGTTACGTTAATTGATAGTCCTTCAGCATCGAGCAAGGAATCTTCTGAAAAAAGTTAGATGCTTCTCGGATGCTCGTAAGAAGTACGTATCGGATTTTGAACAGTAATTCAATAAGCAAAAACACTGGCAATTAAATACTATTAAAGGCTTAAAATGGCATAAGAATAATTAAAAGAATATGCAATAGTAAATGGCAAACATTAAAAGGAAGTACTCTGCAAATGCAACGGCAATAGCCTACTCGGATTGTGCTCGTGGGCCACTAATCACTAAAGTAGCCAAGCTTGCAACACATGAAATCAATAGTGCATAAACAATATCATACATAAGGAAAGCTTCAATACTATTCTGTATCTACTAATCGAGTAAAGTCTAGCTGGGGTACTGTAGGCAAAAAGGTAGCAGTGACTGAGCAAAAACGGCTCGTAGCCTAGCGAAGTCCTCACGACTGTTTAAAGTATTACGTTAAAACTAACAAGTGCACTTTGAGAAATCCAGATCCCTTGTATCTGGTTTTCTCCCGGCTCCTTGACAAAGTAAAAACAAACTGTTAATAAAATACAGGGTGGTTAGGCTCTTGCCCTCACGCACTGTAAATTATTAACGAATTATTAACAGTCAGCCGCGAAGACAACCTAGGCTTCACTGAACCGAAACGAGTATGCAGGTTTATCGCTTAACCACTGCATCAAACGACAACTCGTAACACAGAAAAGCCTTACCCCAGTCTAGCATTACCTAGACTAGCAGAAAACAGGAATAATAATAACACACAGGGAAATGCATATACAAGTGCAACAAACATAAATCAATCCTATTCTAAGTCAACCCTTCCAAAATAGGCTATCTAATAGGCAAGTATCTCGTGAGAACTCAAGCGATAATACGTTGGCTGACTAGCTCTGCACCAACGGGACCATGGAAGTTAAACAGGGCAGGGAAAAGAGGAAATAAGAATGTAGGGTAGTAGAGAAAGTTCCCATCAGTCAGAAGAATATAAATAGTTAGCAAGGGAAATGAGAAGTCGCTCTGCCTAATGAGTTCTGATGAAAAAATGGCTAGACTTCCCTTTTATACCCGGCCCTCTAGTGAGCCCAACGTGAACTACTGCCCACTGACAACCATGACGTCATTTCTCTCTCTCCTCTGGGATACACAAAGGCTCCCCTAGCACTGAGGGAGGGAGGAGTGCGAGTGAGTTAGGCCTACCTCCTGCCTGGTGTACCCACTGACACCTAACTGTGGCTGTTTCTCTTCCCATCATTACAAATAAGTTTTACACACAATACTTATAACTAATGATATAAAATAGAGCTCGTTGACTCAGATGAAAACAAAATACATATTCATAATACTTATAGTACAACGGCTCACACGAACTAGGTTAGGAAACTCTACATAGACTACAGCCAAAGTTCCTGCCCTGACGATCCTAGCGAGAGTGGGGCATGACTAGGCGTTCTGTACAGCATGCTCACACGTGGACATGCGTCACACCTCGAATCTCTGCCAGTCGCACTGATGGGAGGGACATGAGCACGCCCAAAAGAACCTGAGACTTCAGCAAAGTGGCGAACAAGAATATTAGAGACAATGACAGGATCTGATGATACAGTATCACCCACGTGAAGGCAAGGAGGGGGACTAGGAACAAAGTTCCCAGAAAGCTTCCTGATCTTAGCCCATACTTTATTGATAGGAGTCCTACATGTCACAGATCCGGTATACTTCTGCCATGAAGTCTGTTTAGCTCTCCTAAAATATCTTCGCTTCTTAGCCTGAGCTCTCCGGTATATAATATAGTTTACCTGAGTCGCATTGTTCTTGTATCTCCTGTAGCAAGAGCGTGTGACACGCCACAAAGCAGTACATTTATTATCCCACCACGGAACCACAGGCCTCGAAGGAGTTCCAGTCGACCGCGGGATAGAAATCAGCACACTGTTCTGAATTAAATCTAAAAGGTACTCCTATGCTACTAATGTGTGTGTCAAAGGAACTAAGATCTGGAGTCCCCGAGAATAATTCAGAGAATACATTCCAGTCCGCACGCTCAACGCGCCACCTAGGAGGAGCAGTTGAAGGAAGACCATTAAAGAGTGTCTATGATGATAGGAAAGTGGTCACTTCCATGCAATGACTGAGAAACCGACCACTGGAAGGAGAGTAAAATATCAGAGGTGCATATACTAAGATCAATGGCAGAATAACTGTGAAGATGTAAAGTGTGGTGAGTAGGGGACCCATCATTGAGCAATGATAAGTTGTTTTGCAGAAGTATAGCTTCAATTTGAGACCCACGCTCTTTGCATACGGAACCACCCCATAACTGGTTATAGGCGTTAAAGTCGCCTAACAGCAAAAAAGGTGGATCAAGCAGGTCCACAAGGGACTGTAGGGCTCATAAGTTAATGGCCTCCCCAGGAGGGAGGTAGAGAGAACAAATGGTATACATTTTGTCGAATAAGACTCTTACTGCACATGCCTGCAAATCAGTTTGCAGGGGGACTGGGAAATGATGAACACTCCTTTTCACAATAATCGAAGTTCCGCCTTTGGCGCGAAGGCCCAGAGGGGAAGGAGAACCGTAAAATACATAATTTAGACCTGGGTTGAAATGAGAAGAACCCAATTTGGTTTCCTGCAAACAGAGGACATCCCAGTCATAAAGATTCTTTAAAACCGAAACTTCCTCACTATTTGCACGGATACCCCTACAATTCCATTGTAGAATTTTTGGCATTATTGTTGTCGGCTAAACTATCATCCCCTTTAGGAGGGGGTGCATTAACATCAGAGGTTTGCGGTAGAGACTTCTTTTCAAAATGTTTTCGAGAAAGCCTGCCAAGTGAGTCGGCACGCCGCCTCTTCAGATAAGTCTTAACCAGAGCTGGAGAGGTTCCACCCTTGCGAGGGGGAACCCTCGTAACTAGCAAAGAGCTATCCTCAGAGTTGGGCCGCTTCTTAGAGCATTACTGTGAAGAATGCCTTGGAGGAGATTGGAGCAGCTGGTATTTATTTGTTACCTGTACAATCGTGTTCTTATCAATCTTTGTTGTTGGCGCTTCTACTCTAGTTTCCGATGAATTACTCTTCCCAGAGAAGGAGGAAGACCTGGGGGAGGAATGAACGCTACCTCCAGATGAACCTGTGGCACCCCTCACATCCGAAGATGAAGGGTCCTTCCTCCCCTTTGGCGAAGAGCCGGGAAGCGTACGACCACCATGATGATGTGTCCTGTCTTTCATTGGGAGGGAAGGACGCTTTTCAGGACTTGAATGGGCATGTTGTTTGCGATGAACAGAGGCTTGAGGAAGAATAGCCTCAATCCCCGAACTCAGCACCTGTCGCTGCTGCTGTGAGATGATAGGGACACTTGTGACTTTGTCTTGCCCTGTCACTTTAGAGAGGGCAACTGGTGCAGATGATGCAACTGTTGAAGCGTATGAACGCATACCAGGCTTACTCCGGAACAGCAACTCCCATCTAGCAGCACCAAAATTAATATGCTGTGTATTTGCCAGAACGACTATGTCTACCTCTAGTTTATATACATCACAATGCCAGGAAGAGGGAGAGTGGCCACCCTGACAGTGGTAGCAGTACGTATTTGATTCACATTCAGAAGCCTCATGATTGCTTAATGCTGAACAACAGCCGCAACGGATTTCGTTTGTGCAGTATTTCTTAAGGTGCCCATACTCAAAACATTTGTAGCACTGCATAGGTCGACCATGAAATTTCTTAACTCGCAGGGTGAGTGGCCCAATATCAACAGAATCGGGTAAGTAAGACCCAAAATATACAAGTAATACAGTCTTGCCCTTCAACTTCCGGGCAGAGGACACTGACTCGGGACACATAGATAAGATGGGTTCTTCAGTGAAGGCATGCAGGTCCTCACTAAACACAATCCCTTTTGTAAAGTTAAAGGACTTGTGGGCCTGGATTGACTTAAACATGCCATTAGAAGAACAAGGCAGATGAAATAGCATCCTAGCCTGAACTGGGTTGTTAGTGTAGATTAATACACCCTTCCCATACTTTTTAAGATGTACCTTTGGGATGACACTGACATGCCTCTGCAAATACTGATGTGCCTTAATATAATTACTTTCTCCATCGTTGTAATACGCTACATACCATTTAGATAGAGGAGTAGGTCGCTGTAGGTCTGGAATTTTATCAAACCCGTCAAATACATTTGGCACATAATCGGAGTCACTATCCTCAATATTACCAGAACGCTGCAATGACTTTGAACCGCAGCAGCCAGCGGGTAGTAGATTCGGGGCAGCATCGTAGGCAGCAGCAGCAGACTCCTCCTCCAAAAAGGATATGTAGCATCAGTTGACAGACGACCCACATTCGTCTACAAAACGAATTCTGATACGGGTTACTACACCAAAGGACTTAAACGTTTTATGCAGGTAGTCATAGGATAATTCGGGGGGAACATTTTGCAGGAAGATAGTGTCCCCTTTGCCTCTTTTAGAATAATTTTGCTCAATAGGCACTTCATAAGGTGCCATAGAACTTTGAGAGGGAAGGTCAATAGAAGAAGCCGTGGGATTGCCAGAGTCGGTTACCGAATTTTGCTGAATAGGCACTGCAGAAGGTGCCATTGTAACTATTGTAGAACTTTGAGAGGGAAGGTCATTAGAAGAAGCTGGGGGATCGCCAGAGTCGGTTACCGGTAAGTCCAAAACGATTGCCGTGTCAGTATGGTCAGTATTGTCAGCCATGAGCGCATTCGAAATTACAGAAAGAGATAACCATAAGATATAAAACAAGAATGGCATGTGAAGAAGATACTGCATTTGCTAGGTGCTGCCTAGCAATGAAAGGTTGAGACCTCCGCAGGGCCAGGAAAACCAGAATATGGCCATTTGCATGAGAAAGGCCCCGGCTTCGAGCTGGGAACATTGTCAACCCGACATACGTGAATAAACGCATATTTGTCCTCAATCTGTTTTGTCCCATAAAGGATGGAGCCGGCGTCGTTACCCGTCACATAGACTAAAGATACAAAGGAGTCAGCAACCCTGAGGCAACCCCACCACGCCCAGCCCTAAACAACAAGCTTTTCGGGCCCTCGCCGGCGGCACCTGTCACCAAGTGAAACTCCGCCAACTTAGCAGAGGTCATAAACGCCGCAGCGAAACCCCGGGGAAAAACCAGAACCTCCAGAAGCAGTAAACGAGAAAGGGAGGAAGGGAACAGGTCAAGCAATCAGAAGAGACGGGAGGGTTGAGTCACCTAAAGTTGCAGGGGAGGAAATCAACCCCCTAGTTGGCTTCCCCTGAGGATAGCAGAAGAACTGAGAAATGGAAAACATACAGTAAGAGAAAGAAAGAGCCTAGCAAAATTAGTGAAGAGTTGGCAGATGGAGCGGACGAATAACTCCTACCGCCCCAACTGCCAATTCGTAAGCCCCCACACCACGACAAGGAGCTAGGCAAAATGGGGAAAGAACTTGCTCTGCTCATTCTCCACGCATACTGCCACCTTTGCACCCTCATACATGTTCTTCACTGCTTTCAGAAACTTGCCATCTACCCCGTATATTCTAAGTACTTTCCACATACCTTTTCTATCCACTCTGTCATAGGCCTTCTCCAAGTCCATAAAAGGCAACATACACCCTTTGTTGCTTCTCCAGATAATTCTCCACAACATATTTCAGGGTAAAAATCTGATCTACACATCCTCTTCCCTTCCTAAAACCGCCCTGGTCGTCACGTATCCATATATCCATTCTCGCTCTCACTCTCTCAATCACTACCCTACTGTACACCTTCCCTACTATGCTTAGAAGACATATTCCTCGGTGGTTACCACACACTCCTCTTTCCCCTTTACCTTTATATAGGGAGACTATTATGCCTGTCTTCCAGTCATCAAGTGCACTCCCCTTCTCCCATGCTAGTTTGCACATTTTCCATACCCATTTGGTCACTATCTCACCACCATACCTCATCATATCCCCACACACTCCTTCTATTCCTGGTGCTTTCCCCAATTTCACTCTTTTCATGGCTTCACACACTTCTGTCCTCCTGATCCCCACCTCCTCCTCCACTACTTATCTTCTTCTCCCTCCCATCCAACTATGTTTGATGGTGCTTCATTCCTTACATTTAGCATTTTGTTGAAGTACTCCCTCCATCTTTCGACTCTCTAGCTTCTCGGCTAGCAATCGCCCATTCTTATCTTTCACACCCTTATCGTTTCCCTTGCTACCTTCCCTAACTTTCTTGAATTCTTTCCAGAACAGTTTTTTACACTCCCTCCATTTAACACTCAGATTCCTTCCAAATTCCTCATCTCCTCTTCTCTTACTTTCCTTCACTACTATCTTCACCACTCTCTTTTCCTCCACGTACCTCACTCATTTCTGTCTCTCCAAATCTTCAGTCCCTCTACTACCCAACCACTCTCTATATGCTTTCTTTTTGTCTTCCACAGCTATTTTTACCTCTTCTGTCAACCATGCTGTACCCTTCACACCCCTCCCTCTTCTCCTTATTCCATACAGCTCCTCACATGCTGCAAAGATCTCTTCCTTAAACACTTTGCTCATCTCCTCCACTTCCTCCATACCTTCCAGGTCAAACCTTCCTAGTCGTCTTTCTACTGCTATCCTGTACGTTTAAGATTCAAGGCATAAAAATTGTGTTTTCAAAACATCCCAGCATCACTCAAAACAAAGCAATTTGTGATTAGGTGAGATAATTCCCCTCCAGTATACTTGATACTTACTTGTACACATGTGTCCACCCCCCCCCCCCCCCTCTTTTTCCCCCCTCCTCAATTATCAGGTATTTTCCCTATTATTCCCGATATTTATCAAAAAAAATTGTGCGAGGTCGGCTGGGAGAGAGGGAGGAGGATGGGAGAGTGTATCTCCGACCCTCTAAGTCAGTCTGCGAGCTTCCCTTGTCTCTCAGTACCATGCGAGACAAGAGAGAGTGAGAGTGTTTCTCTCTCGCCGGGCAAGGTCAGATTACGACCGTGGGGATAAAATATATGATTTTCACCAGCCAATTACTGTTACCACTTGTTTTATTGCTTTCCAATGTTCATATTTTCATATTAAAAGTAAAATAGGCGCATATGGATAAGCATTAATTATATAATTATATGGTCAATTGACGATTTTCGTCAGGAGTGAAGCAAAATACTTTCGCATGGCGGGCACTTTCAAATACCATAGCTGTGCAGCTTATGAGTTAATAAACGCCCCAGGGGCTCTCAAAACAAAGTAATATGTCATTAGGTGAGATAATTCCTCTCTAGTACTTCCTACCAGTCATCCATAAGTTTCTCCCCCTGCCACCCCCCTTTCCTCAATTATCACCTATTTTTCCTCCTATTTTCATAATTTATTGGTTATTTTTCGCTCAGGTTTCTCTCCTGCGGTTACGTAGCACAAGTGAGTTGCATAAGATATCTTATATAACTCTCTGACTTCAGCCGCTCGCTTCAGTATATCGAGAGAGCTCGATGAGGGAGGATGTATGTCTCGCCGCCTCCCGCCGGAGGATACGACTGGGTGCAAATATTTAAGTTTTCCACCACTCAAAATTATGCTTTCAACACTTAATTTATCACTCTTCAAAGTTCATATGTTCATCATATTAGTAAACTATGTGCTCATGGAAAATAAATTAAGCTATATATTGTAGATATAACAACTTATGTCAGAATGTTGGGTAATTAATTTGCATATAAGTACGTTCGTAGCAGGCTATACAGGCGCTTGCCGGGTTAAGGAAGCAATACTGACGGTCTGAGAGTAGGTTATCGGAATATATATGCTTAAGAAACTTAGAGGCAAGAATGGTTTATAAAACTTTAGAGATGCAAGAAATGAGAGCAATTGGACGATAGTTGAAGGGTTGAGAGCGGTCACCCTTCTTTGGGACAGGTTGAATAAGAGAAAACTTCCAGCAAGAAAGAAAGACGTCAGAGGAGAGACAGAGACGGAAGAGTTTGCCTAGGCAGGGAGTCAGCACGGAAGCACAGTTTTTGAGTACAATAGGAGAAACACTGTCCGGTCCATACGCCTTCTTAGTATTAAGCCCAGAGAGGGTGGAGACTACATCCTTGGAAGAGATTGTGATGTTAGGCATAAGTAGGAGAGAGGGGGGTGGAGAGGGAGGGATAGCACCGGATTCATCCAAAGTGGATTGTTAGCGAAAGTGTTAGCTAAGAGTTCAGCTTTGTCAGAGGAAGAAGTGATGGTGGTGCCATCAGAGTGGAAAAGAGGAAGGAAAGACAAAGAGGAAAAATTGTTGGAGAGATTTTTGGCTAGATGCCAGAAGGCTTGGGAAGAGCTAGAGTTGGATAGTTCAGTACATTTATTATTGATGAAAGAATGTTTGGCGAGTCGAAGAACAGATTTAGCTTGATTCCAGGCAGAAACATAGGAAGTATGAGATTCTTGAGTTTGAAGGCAACGATACCGTTTGAATGCTTCCTCTTTATTGCGGCCAGCAATAGCGCAAGCGTAAGTAAACCAAGATTTTGTTTGCATTAGACATTGAGAAAGAAAATGGAATGTATGCTTCCATGCCCGAGAGGATTACCTCGGTAATGCGTTCAGCACTCTCCGAGGTTCTTCGGCCACGGAAGCAAAAGTCATTCCATGGGAAATCAAAGGCAAGGTGACGAAATTACATCAATAAAGATGCTTCCCCAAACACTCTTCCATGTTGGGTTATGCCGTCTTCCTGGGGCCAGGTATTCATGCCCCACTGGATTATTATTATTTGGGTGGGCCAGTCGTTGGTGTTCAGGGCGAGTAGACGGGTGCGCAGCTGGTTGGCGATACTCTTGTGGCTCTTCTCGCAGATGGTGTTGCCCTGTGGCCAGTACACAGAAGAGTGTGATATCTGGTAGCCAAAAATGGTGGATAATTCTGTCCAGATGTTGCCGGAGAACTCAGGGGCGTTGTCGGAATGCAGGGCTTGGGGAAAGCCAAAATTGGGAAATGCATCAGTGATTAGTACCTCTGCATCCGCTGCTCTTTGGTGAGGCAGGCAATCACGAATTTGAAGTGTGTGTCCACAAACGTGATGATGTATTTCTTGTTGGATATTGATGGAATGGGGACCAGGACGTCTACAGACAACAATTGCCAAGGGTTGATGGCGACGATCTTTCCTTCAGGGCCTGGGGTTTTCGCTCTGGCTTTCCTCAGGCAGCAGGGGTGGCAGACTTCAGGAACTCTTTTTGCTATCACAGATGGGCTGGAGGTCCAGTAAACTTGATGGAAAATCTGCAGCATTTTAGTTTGTCCGAAGAGTATGCAGTTTCATTCATGAATAATATTAATTAAATCTTGAGCGGTTTCGGGATATACGGCTAGGTGACCGGATTCTGTGTATAGCTGGTCTCCGGCGCAATGTAAGTTGTTAAAGATATCCTTTGGTATACAGGGTGGTTTTACTTTAGTCACCCAAGCCTCTAGAAGGGTCTTCTGGCCGTTTTCTGTTGTTTGTATCGCTGTAGTTTTCTTCAAGTGGGCGGCGTACTCGGGGGAGGTAAAGCGTCGACATTTGTATGTAAATTACCAAGCCTATAGAGAAGTCAAAGTTGAATTCTTCCAGCGTCTTACAATCAAGGTGTTGGTTGTCTCCGGCTTGCGTAACCACTGCAAAGATTGATGGTCTGTCACAATGGTTACTTTAGTGCCCAGTAGGAAGGAACGGAAATGGTTAAGTGCCGAAATTATTGGGATGGAGTTTGTGCTCTACCTAGTATCAGTGCATTTCCACAAAACCCACCGAAACGCCAAATAAATATCCACAGTGTTCCCTGATTAAATAGCACTGTACGAATATTCCCATATTCAAAACATGCTACAGGGGGGGGGGGGGGGGGAATGCCTAGTGAGTTCATTGCTCAATAAGTGGCATTCTGAGAGTGAGGGTCCGAGTCTAGGTGAGACAGTAAAGCACTGGAGCACGGCAGCTTCAGAGATGTGGTTGCTTCGAGCCGTGAGTGGGCAACTAAGCCCCATGCATCCTGCAAAGGCAAGATGGCAGGGGCTGATTGCAGCTAAAAGTGCTTCACATGTCTCACCCCCTAGACTGGAACGAGACCTCACGGGCTTGAATGTACAGTTTCTCAGCCTATGCCCAAGAGGGCATATAGGGAATAAAAAAAAAAAAAACGCTCCTGCTTAACAAACCTCTTAGAATTCTTCCACGAAATCCTCAACCTAAACGATGAGAGTAAGGCTGTAGAGATTATATACCTTAATTTTCAAAAGGCCTGAACAAAGTTCCACTCAAACGTTTATTGATAAAACTAAAAGCGCATGGAAAACAAGGCGGTGTGTTGAAATGGATAGAAAATTGGCTCAGTGACAGAAAGCAAAGAGTAGTCATAAATGGTAAAGCATCCAAATGGATCAATGTAAGAAGCGGGGTACCCCAGGGATCGGTACTGGGGCCAGTTCTCTTCCTAGTTAACATTAACGACATAGATGACGGTCTCACCTGTAGAATCTCAGAGATTGCTGACGATACAAAAATTGCAAATAGCGTACTCTCAAATGAACATGTTGAAGATATGCAACATAATCTAGATAAGTTGTCACATTGGGCTCAAATATGACAAATGTGTTTCAATGTGGATAAATGTAAAGTACTCCATAACGGAAACCGAAATGAGAAAGCAAACTATTCAATGAATGGCATACAGCTTAAGAGTGTAGACAGAGAAAATGATATGGGAGTAACATAATTGAGTAACCTAAAATCGAGTCAACAATGTTCAGAATTTGTTAAGAAGGCAAACAAAATAATTGGCTTTATAGGCAGTTCATTTGAGCAAAAATCCAAAGATGTAATCCTAACTCTTTACAATTCCTTAGTCCGCCCTCTCCTGGAATATTGCATTCAATCCTGGTGCCTTTACTACCAAAAAGATATAGACAAGCTAGAACAAGTTCAACGTAGAGTTACCAAAATGATACCTTGCCTAAAGAACAGACCATATGTAGTATGACATTATAAGCCCTACATATATATTGCTATACATATATCTCACTGCTTATATGCCTTTATCCCTGTAACTTCTAAACTCTTAACATTCATATTAAACATTCTTCATTCATTGAACTCCCTATAACTTTATCTATCTCTTTAACATATAATATATTTGTTGTTACTTCCACTTAAATCAACACCCATTTCCTCTGTAAATGTAAACTGTATAAGGTATTTATCCGGTCCTACGTCATACCAGAATGCTGAGTTGATGCTGTGTTGCTTCAGCATCCTTGAACCCAGTCGATGCCTTCTTACTCAGGTATCTTCAGTTAGACTTCAACAGACCTCAGCCAGAGAGAGTCAGAGCTCTCAGAGAGTTACTCCCTCTAGACTCTAGACTCAAACTCACCCTCTATAGCCAAGCTCCTATATCCCCCTAGATATATTAGACCACACAAGTCATATATCACCTTGCTCCTCAGGCTTTTATTACAAGCCTTATCATATATCTGTACTTATATACATGTACGTTTATACTTATTATCACTTATCCAATAATTAATGTGTTGTGTTATTACCTATAATCCCCTATATACTTAACATATAATACATATGAGGAGTGTCTTAAAAAATGCATTATATTTCCTTTAACCCAACACAGATTAAGAGGCGACTTAATTCAAGTGTTCAAAATCATCAAAGACATCGACAATATGAACTGTAATAAATATTTCACTATCGATCAATCATAATTATTACACGAGGAGGAACGGTTGCAAAATTATTGGTAACTCTTTTAACTCTCACGAGTCTGAGAATTTCTTCTTCAATCGAGTTATCAACTTGTGAAATGGGCTTCCCCGAGATGTCATAGACTGCAGCACCGTTGAATCTTTTAAACTTCGCCTAGACAAACACATTGCCTTTAATCCACGACTGACTGCATTTGTAAATTAATATTTTTTTTTGTTTTCCCCTCTAATATATTACTAACAACTGTCCCCACTAAAATCTCCTAATCCTGCCACGGACATTTGTCCCAGGGCAGTCTTCCATTTCCATTTTTCCCTAACCACTCTAAACTACTGCTTAAACACTGACCATCAGTGTTTTGGATGGCAAACAGTCTTGAGGGGTCGCTTGACCTGTTGTTGCTTGATATCCTTTGTACTCCTTTGTATGTATTGAGCATTGTTCACATGTGTGGGGAGGATCTTCTCACACAGCACTTCTAGACAGAGTAGAAAAGAAAGTCTTTCGTCTCGTTAATTCACGCCCACTCATCGATTCTCTGCAATCTCTCTCTCTCTCTCTGTACAGCAATGTTGCATCTCTCTCGCTATTCTATCGCTATTACAATAATAATTATTCCTCAGAGCTCTCTCAGTGTATACCAGCTCCTCTACGTAATAATAATAATAATCTTCTGGTTACTTATATAGCGCCCGTATCTCCTCCTTCGAGGATTCACAAGCGCTTGGCTTTCTTTAGTCTACCAGAGACCATTACCCATCCCCCTTGCTCATGGGGAGATGGTAACCGCCGGCTATGTCCCAGAAAAACTTTTCAATCTGAGCGGCGATTGAACACAAGACCTTCAAGATGGGAATCAGGCACGCTATCAACTGAGCCAGCCGGACGGCTGAGCACATAGCACTCGTTTTGCAAAACAATCCCACCCATACTCTTTGCAGTTCTCCAACCCAAGAGTGAAACAATATTCCCAATATTTTTTCTATTCAACAGCTGAGCTCTGGAACTCTCTCTAAATCCATCTTTCCCTCATCCTATGACTTAAATTGCTTCAAACTCTGTGTCCAGGAATTTTGACTCATAAAAACATAAGAAAATGGGAGTATACACAAAGCTGATTGGCCCACACAAGGAAGATCCCTCTCACACCCAACCCTAATTATAAGTACCGACCTCACGAAAACGGTCAGAGGTCAATATATGAAAATGGGAGTCTGCAGAGAGCCGATTGGCAACCGGCAGATCCTACTCACACCCAACCCCTCTCGTCCATATGTCTATCTAATTTGATCTTAAAGCTCCCTATTGGTCTTGATCCCACTATGGCATTAGGTAACCTATTCTACATGTCTACAACTCTGTTAACCCGTGGAGCCCCGGCTAGTTTTGTAATGTTTGCGCACCAGAACCCGGCCGGTTTTCAAAAAATGGTTTTATTCCAGAAACAATAGCGAATGGGTTAGGAATGAAGGAAAAACCACGAAAAACCGCTCAAAAAGCTTAAAAAATGGTCCTACAGAGACCCCGAAAACGGATTTTACAAGAGTAAAAAATTGAAGGCAATTATCCCAAAAACCTAGGTTATTGCGCGCTTGCGCGCACGCACGTGGACTTTGAGAGTTTTCAACCATCAGCACGGTTGCGTGGGATACGTACACAGTTCCCATACAAATCTGAGCCCTCTTAAGTGGCTACACCTGAGGTTACGGTCGGCGCAATTAGGGTGACGCGTCAGGCGCGTCTCTGGGGCTGTGCGTTACATACATCGCCGACGCGTCAGACGCGTCGCTGGGGCTGTACGGGTTAATAAACCAGTATTTGCCTATCTCTTTCCTTAATCGAAATTTATCCAATTTTATACCATTTGTTCGAGTTATCTCGCTATCTCTGAGCTTTAGTACATTTTTAATATCTCCTTTATTAATCCCACTTACCCACTTGAACACCTCTACCATATCCCCTCTAACTTTGCGTCTCTCTAACAAATGTAAGCCTAATTTCTTCAACCATTCTTCATATGGACGATTTCAAATATTATGGACCATTTTTGTCATTTGTTGTTATACTAACCACTTATGGGAGGCTCTTCGGCAGTACTTCTTTGATTTCCCATGGAATGATTTCTGCTTCCATGGCCGAGGACCCTCGGGGAGTGCTGAACGCATTACCGAGGTAATCCTATCGGGCATGGAAGCATACATTCCATTCTCTTTCTCTCAGACTAATGCTAAAAAATCTTGGTTTACTCACGCCTGTTCTACTGCTGTCCGCAATAAGGAGGAAGCATTCAAACGGTACCGACGCCTTAAAACTCAAGACTCTCATTCTTCATATGTTTCTGCCCGGAATCAAGCCAAATCTGTTCTTCGACTTCCCAAACACTCTTTCATCAATAATAAATGCACTGAACTATCCAACTCTAGCTCTTCCCAAGCTTTCTGGCATCTAGCCAAAAACCTCTCCAACAATTTCTCTTCCTCGTCTTTCCCTCCCCTTTCCCACTCTGATGGCACAACCATCACCGCAACTCCAGCAGCCACCAACACCCCAACGTCAACTGCCAACAATTCAACGCCTGCAGTAGCCATTTCATCTGATGGTTCCGATACTCAAGAAACAAATAGTAACTCTCTTCCCCCTCAAGACAACTTCCGTGTTGTGAGGAACAACGTTTGCCCCAAGACCAGGAAACCCATACCGATTACCGAGTGTCAAAACCGCTTCCAGATACTCGCAGACTCAGATGACGAAGCGGAAATAGAAGAAGTCCGGCTCGTGGGAGACTCGATGATACGTGGTCAGCTCACAGAGTTTTGCGCCAGAGCACCTAAGACCAGGAAGCGTTTTTGTATCCCTGGTGGTGGTGTGGACGACGTAGTTGCTGCAGTTGACGAAGTATCTAAGCTGGCCCCTGCTAATGCAATGTACGTCATCCACTTTGGATCCAACGATGTACAGCGAACCCGGTCGGAAGATTTGCTTTTAAAGTACCAGCAGCTGATCAAGTCGTTTAAGGAGAAGTCATCAAGGATCATCGTCTCAGGAATCATCCCCCGGCTTGGTGTAGAGAGCCGATTTTACAACATAGCCACCAGCACAAATCGTTGTCTAGCAAACCTCTGCAGGAAGGAAAACGTGGGATTCGTCGACACCTGGGACAATTTCTACTACGATGACTATTTGTTTTCGGACGATGGAGTTCATCTGAACCAGGTGGGAGCAGCACGTTTTGGGCGTCTTCTCAACGATGCGGTGAAGGATTTTCGGAGAAGAAATCGACTCAGCACAGGACAACCAGGAAGGAGGACCGAAGACCGCGAGGGCGGCAACCTGCGAAGGAATTAAATGCTAATCTGTCAAGAACCGCGAATTTGGATAAAGCTCCACCAACACGACCCAAATTCAAAACCGCCAGGGATAACGACCGAGGACCGATGTCAGCCATGAATGTAAATGTAGATCCGATCAGAACCAAAAATTTGATTAAAGAACGTTCTGTGAGTTCTAAAACCGCAACTTTAATGGTTTTCTATGCAAACGCTCGTAGCATACACAATAAATTTTCAGATTTAGAGGAACTAGTGTTTACTGAAAATTATGATGTGATTGGTATAACAGAATCTTGGCTCTATACAGTAGATAGAGACTTTTTAGCAGAGTATTCACTTCCCGGTTATGTAATGTTTGAGAAAAGCCTAATAAATAAAAATGGAGGTGGCGTTTTATTTTATATCAAAGAAAGTCTTAACCCGACCCTCTTGTCAAAACCTCAAATTGTGAACGTCGACACATCTTTTGTGCTAATAAAGAATAATAAAGGTACAAAAATAATACTTGCATTAATATACAGACCTCCAGCTCAATCAGTACAAACTGACCGAGAAATTTATGAACAAATTGCAGATGTAAGTAACCCACAAGATACCATATTTTTTGGCGACTATAATTTACCTGTGATCAAGTGGGGCGATACTCTTACTTCACACTCCGGACATGACTTGTATACGAACTTGCAAGAGAGTTCGCTTTATCAATTTGTTCGAACACTGACCCGTGGTAATAACGTTCTTGACATTGTACTTGCAACAAAAGAAGAATTAATAGAGAATTTGAATGTTGGTGATGAATTCAGTAACAGCGACCATCGTACGATAACTTTCACTTTAAACTTTACTAGTAACGAACCAAATAGTAGCATCGAAAAAGTCCCTAATTTCAAGAAAGCAAACTTCCATAAACTTAGAGCTATGTTTAAAGAAACTGACTGGAGCTTTTTAATTAACAAAAACGACATAAATACATCTTGGAAGTCATTCGAAACCACTTACCTAAAAGCAGTGCAAGACTGCATACCATCGAAAATACGGCGTCCAGGCCATAATAATAAGCCCAAATGGTGGAATAAAGATATTTCAAACTGCCTGCTTGCTAAAAAATGTGCTAAGGATAGATTAAAATCCTCACAAAATGACGAAGAACGGGTGAAATTTGTAGAGCTACGACGCAAAGCCAAAAAGTTAATTAAGCAAAGTAAAAAGACCCTAGAGTTGCATATTGCGAATCAAAGTAAAACAAACCCGAAAGAATTCTATAGTTATATCAGAAAGAAAAAAGTAGTTACTTCAACTGTTGGACCGTTAGTCGATGAAAATGGAGAATACACCAAAGACGAAGTACAAATGAGTAATGCCCTCAATACCTTCTTTGCATCAGTTATTACAACAGAAGACCTCAGTGATATCCCTACACCATCGCCGATTCATATTGAAAATTCAGATGTTCTAAGCAATATCACCGTTACAGAGAGAGAAGTATTGAATTGTTTAGATAAACTCAAGGTAAATAAAACGCCTGGACCTGATACAATCTCGCCTAGAGTTCTAAAGGAAGCTAAGGATGAGCTCTCCAAATCACTGACATTACTATTCAATAAATCCTTGCAATCTGGAACTATGCCTGATCAGTGGAAGATAGCCAACGTAACACCGATATTCAAAAAAGGCAGCAAATCCCTACCCAGTAACTATCGTCCAATTAGCTTAACCTCAGTTGTATGTAAAATGCTAGAAACGGTCATAAGAGACAGACTCGTAAATCACTTAGAGGAAAATAACATACTTAAAGATACTCAACACGGCTTTCGTAAAAAACGTTCCTGTTCAACAAACCTCTTAGACTTCTTCCACGATATCCTCAACCTCTACGAAGAGAGTAAAGCTGTAGATATTATATACCTTGATTTTCAAAAGGCCTTTGACAAAGTTCCCCACAAACGTTTACTGCTAAAACTAAAAGCGCATGGAATACAAGACGGTGTGTTGAAATGGATAGAAAATTGGCTCAGCGACAGAAAGCAAAGAGTAGTCATAAACGGTAAGGCATCTAAATGGACCAATGTAAGTAGCGGGGTACCCCAGGGATCGGTACTAGGACCAATTATCTTTCTAATTTACATCAACGACATAGATGAGGGTCTCACCTGTACAATCTCAAAATTTGCTGACGATACAAAAATTGCAAATAGCGTACTCTCAAAAGATCAAGTTGACGATATGCAACACAATCTAGATAAATTGTCACATTGGGCCCAAATTTGGCAAATGAGTTTCAATGCGGATAAATGTAAAGTACTACATATCGGATACCTAAATGAGAAAGCAAACTATTCGATGAATGGCACTCAGCTTAAGAATGTAAACAGAGAAACCGATCTGGGAGTAACAATATCGAGTAACCTAAAACCGAGTCAACAATGTTCAGAAGTTGTTAAGAAGGCAAACAAAATAATTGGCTTTATAGGCAGATCATTTGAGCATAAATCCAAAGACGTAATCCTAACCTTTTACAATTCCTTAGTCCGTCCTCTTCTGGAATACTGCGTTCAATGCTGGTGCCCTTATTACCAAAAAGACATAAACAAGCTAGAACGAGTTCAACGTAGAGTTACCAAAATGATACCTAGCCTAAAGAACAAACCATACGAAGAGCGTCTTAGAGAATTAAATCTATTTCCTTTAACCCAGCGCAGATTAAGAGGTGACTTAATTCAAGTGTTCAAAATCATCAAAGGCATCGACAATATGAACTGTAGTAAGTACTTCACTATCGACCAATCTAATTACAGACGGGGAAACCGTTGCAAAATTATTGGTAAATCTTTTAACTCCCACGAATCTAAGAATTTCTTCTTCAATCGAGTTGTCAACTTGTGGAATGGGCTTCCCCGAGACGTTATAGACTGCAGCACCGTTGATTCATTTAAATTCCGCCTAGACAAATATCTTGCATCAAACCCGCGACTGACTGCGTTTGTAAATGAATAACTTTATTTTATCCTCCCCTCAGTTACTAACCCATATGTCCCCTACTAACTTCCTAGTCCTGCCACGTTAGTGGCAGGGCAGTAGTTCCCTTTCCAATGTTCCCTTACCCACTCTAAACCACTGTTTGGACACTTGATCCTCAGTGTTTTGGAGGACAAGCAGCCTAGAAGGGTCACTAGATCTGTTGTTGCTTGATTTCCTTTGTACTCCTTTGTACTTCTTCCTCTGACAAAGCTAAACTCTTCGCTCAAACTTTTGCTAGAACTCTACCTTGGATGATTCCGGTGCTATTCCTCCCTCTCCGCCCTCCTCTCTCTTACTTATGCCTAATATCCTAATCTCTTCTAAAAATGTACTTTCTACCCTCTCTGGGCTTAACACTAATAAGGCGTATGGTCCGGACGGTGTTCCTCCTGTTGTTCTCAAAAACTGTACTTCCGTGCTGACTCCCTGCCTAGGCAAACTCTTTCGTCTCTGTCTATCCTCTAACGTCTTCCCTTCATGCTGGAAGTTTGCTCACATTCAACCTGTCCCAAAGAAGGGTGACCGCTCTCAACCCTCCAACTATCGTCCAATTGCTCTTATCTCTTGTCTTTCTAAAGTTTTTGAAACTATTCTTGCTTCCAAATTTCTTAAGCATTTCTCTTCTCATAATCTGCTCTCAGATCGCCAGTATGGCTTCCTTAAGGGTCACTCTACTGGTGATCTTCTTTCATATCTTACTAACTCTTGGTCATCCTCCTTTCGGGACTTCGGTGAGACTTTTTCTATTGCACTAGACATATCGAAAGCCTTCGATAGATTCTGGCATAAATCTTTAATTTCTAAACTACCCTCCTTCGGTTTCTATCCCTCCATCTGTGCCTTTGTCTCTAATTTCCTTTCCGGCCGTTCCATAGCTGCGGTTGTGGACGGCCATTGTTCACTTCCTCACCCTATAAACTCCGGTGTTCCTCAGGGCTCTGTCCTATCTCCTATTCTCTTTTTAATTTTTATAAATGATCTCCTTAACTGTACCTTAATTCCCATCCATTCATACGCAGACGACTCAACCTTACACTACTCCATTAGTTTTTCAGAACGCCCCAGCCAGCAATCCCTCAACGACAAACGTAATGAAGCCATAGAACTCTTAAATTCTGATCTAAATACTATTTCCAATTGGGGCAGAGAAAACCTTGTTAACTTTAATGCTTCCAAAACCCAATTTCTCCATCTATCTACCCGTCAGGATCTACCAGCGGACTATCCCTTATTCTTCAACAATACAAAAATCAACCCTTCATCTTCTCTCAATATTCTTGGTGTCTCTTTTTCTTCTGCTCTCATTTGGAAGGACCATATTACCAGTCTTGCTAAGGCAGCCTCCCAGAAGCTGGGTGTGCTCAACCGCCTTAGGGGGTTCTTTTCCCCTGCACAGCTTCTTGCTCTGTACAGGGGCATAGTGCGCCCTTGTATTGAGTATTGTTCACATGTGTGGGGAGGTTCCTCTCACACCGCTCTCCTAGACAAAGTTGAAAGGAAGGCCTTTCGTATCATTACCTCCCGTCCACTCACCAACTCTCTGCAATCTCTCTCTCTCCGCCGCAATGTTGCATCTCTCGCTATTCTATCGCTACTATAATAATCAGTGTTCCTCAGAGCTATCCCAGTACATACCACCTCCTTTACGTAGGGCACGTGGTACCCGTCTTGCAACTCAATCCCACCCCTACTCTGTGCAACTCTCAAACCCAAGAGTGAAACGTTACTCTCAAACTTTCTTCTACTCAACAGCTGAGCTCTGGAACTCTCTCCCAGAATCAGTCTTTCCCTCTTCCTATGACTTAAATTGCTTCAAACTCCGTGTGTCCAGGCATTTTGGCTCGAACGTCCCTTGATTTTGGCCCTGTCACTCTTTCAACTATGGGGGAGGCACTCGCTATAGGCAGTTATGCCTTTTGCCTCCCTCAATCACATAGAAAAAAAAAAAAAAAAAAAAAAAACTCCAAGGAATCTATGTCCATTTTGTAATAGGGACACCAAAAGTGAACAGCATATTCCATATGTGGCCTCACCAAACGCTAGATAAAGTTTCAAGATTACGTCTGCTCACTCTTTTAGATATATATCCAAGAAATATATTTGCCATATTTTGAACACTGATGCATTGATTTCTTGGTTTCAAATAACAGTTGACGATGACTCCCACGTCTTTTTCATTATCTGAGTTACTTATATCTACGTTATCCTGCATTTTCAATCGATTTACCAAAATTTAGTACACTGCATTTATCTACATTGAACTTCATCTGCCAATTTACTGCTCATTCGTGTAGTGTGTCTAAATCTCTTTGGAGAGTCTGAATGGCATTATCAGAATTAACCACTCTTCCTATTTTAGTGTCATCTGCAAATGTACTGAATTTGCTAGTTATTCCTACACCAAGGTAGTTAATATAAATGATAAACAGCAGAGGGCCTAACACAGATTATTGTGGGACTCCACTTTTAATTACACCCCAGTCTGATTGTATACCATTTATGCTAACTCTCTGCCTCCTACATATTAACCATGACCTAATCCAACTTAATAGTGCTCCGCTTATTCAATGAGTTTCTATTTTTCTAAGCAAACTTTTGCGGGGGAATTTTTCGAATGCCTTACTGAAATCTAAATATATTGTTATACCGAGGGAAAATGAAGCCGCCCATGGTAACCAGCCACCCGCAGACCACGGGAAATACCAGGGCAACCCCAGCCAACCTCCACACCAGAACCGGCACACACCCACAACCAGGGGCACAGACGACAGGCTCAACACAAATCCAGCGGGCGGTTACACGACCCCATATCTACAGGAGTGATGTCACCACCCACCAGCCGACCCAGGGTTGGCTGACGGCCAGGTCAACCCCGCCAATCAGAAAGGAGCATCACCTGTAGAGTGGACGTGGGAGGGGATACATAAGCAAATACTGAAGGCCCTACCATTGTTATCACCCCTCCCCCCATCACCGGAGCAACAAGGACCTATGTCAATGCTAGGAAGGGCCAAGGGCACCCTTTTTCCATGTAGCCAACCCAGGCCTAGGAAGACCTAAGGAGTGAACATGTACTCATACCAGGTTAGGAAGTATCTCACCCTTCCTCCTGAGCTGAGTGTCAATGACCTCCCTAGGTGCTCCGAAAGCCCAAAGTCTCAGTGTTGTAGAAAATAAGGAGTATTCAATATCTCCTGGTCCCTCAGTCAGTTTCACTGCCAAAGCCATTCGTTGTTGGACATAAAAGTACTTTCTTATCTTGGTCAGCCTCACTGTTGAGATTTTCCGTGGTCTGTCTATCAGGCCCTCTCTTAACGTAACTTGCATTCGATTAGTCGTAATTATATGCCAACCTTCAGTACACTATCAGAATTAATAGCGCCATTTTATGAATTGAATTTATTGATAGAAATCTTGGTACCGCAACATCAAGGTCATATGGCGCCGAACAAGCTAACATATTTTCAGAAAACTAAAACCGTAAAAACAACATGTGTAAAATTAGATATCAAAGTAAAATCAATGTAATCATAAAAACTGAAAGAGGCCAGCCTTTTTCAAAAATAAAAACACATCATCTCCAGGGGAACCAGCCTCCCCTCCAAGCACCGAAGAAAGACAGTAAGTACCATCTGCCTTCCGGTGCCGCAAAAGCAACCTCCGGCGTAATTCGACCAAACTGGGACACTCAACCAGCAAGTGCCTGACAGTAAGGGGAACTAGACAGTCATTGCAGAATGGCGGTACACCTCCACACATAAGGAACTCGTGTGTTAGTCTGGTATGTCCAATGCGGAGGCGAGCCGAAGCAGTTTCCAATTTGCGAGGAATGGTAGGGCAAGTTCTTGGCGAGACTAATTTGGTAACTTCCCTGAGCTTATAACAGTAACACAATCCCACTGTGCCCGCCAACAAGCACGAACAGCAAACATGAGAGGAGTACGCAGATCAGAAGCAGGCAGAGGGTAATTTACATTAGAAGGTCTCAAAGCTGCAGCTTTTGCCAGAGCATCCACCCTTTCATTACCTTTGACACCAACATGTGCAGGGACCCAACAAAAATCCACTCTTTTCCCTCGACGATGAATGAGAAACAGCCACTCCAAAATCGCTAAAACTATATGATGGGAAGAATTAAAAGATTCCAGAGCCATGAGAGCCCCTTGAGAATCACTAAAAATAGTAAAATGAGTGTTGCAGTGAGCAAACACTAATTTCAGAGCTAAAATGATAGCAGACAATTCCGCAGTAAAAACCGAGGCAGCTAAAGGAAGACTACCTCCACAGCTGAAGTCAGGATACACAACACCAAAGCCAACACCGGACTAGAAGAATGTTCCAAAAACAAATTAAGAATAGACTGAGGAGTGACCGAATCCTTTGAGCCTGTAAAAAACCTGCAGAATGATGGTTCAGGCAGGACCCAGGGGGCAATCCTTGAAATTTGCTGGGACGCACAGGAACCGTCGACAGATTAAGCTCCTTCATAACTTCACGAACTCTATAGCCAAAAGGATGAGGCATTCGAGGATGCTGACCATAATATGAAAAACAAAATTGACCCGAGACATGGGTACAACCAAGAGAGTCTGGAAGGCGCCGAATCCGAAACCAACAACGTACAACCACAGATTGACGCAGTAAATCTAAAGGAGGTACACCAGCCTCCACCAGCAAGCTGGGAATCGGAGACGACCGAAAAGCTCCAGTTGCAAGACGGAGACCAGCATGATGAACAGCATCTAGAGTCTTAAGTCTGGAGTCCGTGGCAGAGGAGTAGACCTGACAGCCATACGACAGTTTGGTTGTGACAAATGCCTGAAACAAATGCAGGAGTGTTCTGCGATCAGCACCCCAAGAGGTGTGTAACAGAACCCTTAACAGATTCAAAGCCTTCATACACGATGCCTTCAGAATTGTCAAGTGCGGAACCCAAGTCAAACGGCAATCAAACGTGAGACCCAAGTACTTTGTCTCTGCCACACAACCGAGCCTCCTGTCACAGATCACTAGATCAGGGTCTGGGTGAACCCCTCGAATCCGGCAAAAGTGCATAGCCACAGTCTTTGATGGCGAAAACCGAAAGCCCTTGGAATCAGCCCATGTAGAAATCCTGTCCAACGCAAGTTGCATACGTCTCTCAATAGCAGACATGCAGGAACCAGAAAATCAGATAGCCAAGTCATCCACATATAGGGACGAGGATACCCCAGCAGGCACAGCGTCGAGAATGCTATTGACGGCCGCCTCAAACAAAAATGCACTTAAGACACAACCCTGAGCGACACCTTCCTCCTGGCACAGTGGCGCAGAGAGGGAAGAACCCACACGGACCCGAAACACACGCTCAGTCGAGAAGTCTCTAAGCAACACCGGCAGGCGACCACGTAATCCAAAAGCATGAAGTTGCCGTAGAATTCCATGTCGCCAGGCTGTGTCATAAGCCTTCTCGAGGTAAAAAAATACGGCCACAAGATGTTGCTTAGAGGCAAAAGCTTCACAGATGGAGGATTCAAGTCGGATAAGGTTGTCAGAAGTACACCGTAGTTTGCGGAAGCCACTCTGAGAAGGGGAGAGATGGCCGCCCCTCTCCAGACACCATTCAAGTCTGACATTGATCATTTTTTCAAACAATTTGCATACACACGACGTTAAACAAATTGGGCGGTAATTAGAAACATTGCTATGATCCTTTCCAGGCTTAGGAATAGGAAGGACAATGCTCAACTTCCAGCTGGCAGGTAGAGTACCCTCACCCCAAATGCTATTAAACATTTCTAATAAAAACACCAAGGAATCATTTGGGAGATGACGTAGCATGGCATATGGGATGTCGCCAGGACCAGGAGCAGTGTCACCACACTCCGAGAGGGCTGCACGCAGCTGACGAATACTGAAGTCAACATTATAAGTTTCACCGCCATGAGACCGGAAATTAAGACCCTGTCTCTCTTGGCTATGTCGGGCTCTTGCACAAGGTTTGGCATCATCCCTCTGGGAGACCTTTCAAAAATGAGTAGCTAGGGCAGAGGCTACTTCACCAGGTGGAGACACCAGATTACCTTGGATCCTCAACACTGGTGGAGAGAAGGGAGAAAACTTTCCAGATATCTTGCGTATTCTCTTCCACACCATAGGCAAAGGAGTTGAAGAAGTAATCGTAGAAACATAGGACCTCCACGAGCTTCGGCGAGCATCTTTCAGAACCCATCGATAATGAGCACGCATTTTGCGAAATTGAACTTCAAGAAAGAGAACCTCCCGGTTTGCTTGGTATCGACGAGATGCAGCTTTATAAACCCCCTGAGCAAAAGAGCAGGCTGCAGTCCACCACGGCACAGGTCTCCGGGAATATACACCCGAAGACCGTGGGATGGAACGAAGCCCCGCTTTAATCATAGTCGTAGTAAAATAATGTTGTGCATCATCAATAGCTAGGAAATCATGTACAGTCAAATCAAACTCACAGAGTTGTTCAAAAAGAGGCCAGTCAGCCCTACCCAGACACCAGCGAGGCAAACGGGTAGTTGGAGTAAAGTGAGAGGACTGGACCAACACTGGATAATGGTCACTACCATGCAGATCATCGAAAACGTCCCAGGAAAAATCAAGCGCACAGTCAGGAGAAGTAATGGTGAGGTCAAGAACAGAAAAAGCCAGAAGCTCACCCCGAGGATTGTAAACTGAATCACCCCATATCGGATGGCGTCCATTAAGATCGCCAAGTAAAAGAAAAGGAGTCTGAAGTTGTCGGATAAGAGTCTCTAAATCAGATCGCAATATTGGGACTGATGGTGGGAGGTACAGGCAACAGATGGTATAACACCTTTCAAGGTGCATCTGTACTGCTACAACCTGAAGGGGAGACTGTACAGTAAAGGAGGTGAATGGGACATCGGAACGACATAAAATGGCACACCCACCGCTATGACCACCAGCCAGGGGAGGAGCGGAATGGAAGACTGAATAACCCTTAGGTGAAGGCAACGGTTGAAGCCCCACCATTGTCTCCTGAAGACAGACACACAATGGATTCAGATCTGAGAGAAGTAATTGTAGTTCCTCCCAGTTTGCCAATACACCACGACAATTCCATTGAAGACAAATTGTTGTAGCCATAAAGTGTTACTAATTAAAAATTAAAAATATAAAAGATTAAATGTACAAATACCCATGTAGGACTTTCGATGGGAAGGGTTTTAAAGCCCTTCTTCCCAGGGGGGGGGGGGGGGAGGCCACTGGTCTAACCAATCGAGAGGATGATGATAATCTAGCGTCACGATGCTTGGAGAAATCTCTATCCACAGTCACATCCGCCCTAGCAGCAGGACGTGGCCGAGGCACATAGACCCTCCTTTGAGACACACCTGCCTTGACCGCAGTTCTCAACGAGTGGTCAGGTGCCACAACAGGGTCACCCGGACCATGAACGTCTCCAATCAAATCAACCGGAGGCTGGTTGCAGGAGGCTGGGTCAGAGGGAGCCGGTGAGCAAGCCGAGTGTGCATCCGAAGACGCATCCCCTGTCGCAATTGAGCTAGGTGGAGGAACTGGAACCCCAGAAAGGCTGTCCTTAGCAGTCACCAACGTTGATGCCAAATCATCTCGAGACCCCGAGGGAGGGCCACTCCCAGATCCCCCGTGAGGCACGCTTGTTTGAACCTTAGAAGGAGAGGTCTCCTCCAGATTCCACACTCCTTGCCCGCTTGAGGTTGGCAATCTCAACCTCCATCTCTACGCCAGTACTTGCTGATTCGGAATTACGACCTGCCACAGAGCTTGTCTCAGAAGGAGGTCGCACAATAACAGAGGGACCATCAGCCTCGGGTACAGGTATCGAGGGAGGTTCCACAGGATTCGCAGACTTCCCACGAGGAGGACCAGGAGGACGCTTGGCAACGGAGGAGACTCGCGAAGCAAGGCCCGTTCGTGGAGTCGAAGACTTGTGATGGCTCACATTAGGAACACTATGCAGAGGTGCAGCAGGCTTGGACTTTGTGAGGAGAGATGCAAACGAAACACCAGGTCAAACAAACATAGATGACACACGATCTTTAGTTTCAGCAAAGCTCAGCTTCTCTTTCACACGTAGAGACAATACCTCCTGTTCAAATCTGTATCGATCACAAGACTTGGAGGAAGCAGTGTGTCCACGACCACAATTCACACAGGATACCGGACCCGGGCAGTCCATACCCTCATGTACCGAACCCCCACAGGAGATGCACACAGATGGCAGTCCCTGGGCAAGTCGTCGGCAGGAATGCCCGATATGGCCAAAGCGCTGGCAATGGAAACAACGTCGTGGTTGCGGAACATAAGGCTTAACCCTGTAACGGTACCAGGCAGCCACCAGAGGGTCAGGAAGGATTAAGAGGTCGAAAGTGAGGATCAGGGTCGGTGTGGGGACAAGCTCACCATCAACCTTCTTTTTAATAAGTTCAATTTTGATAATGTTTTGTGAAGCAAATTCTTCTTGGAGACGCACCTCATCATACATTACCAGTTCCTTTGCATAAATAACACCACGAGAGTGATTGAGGGTGCCATGTGGCGAACAACCAACCGGCTGGCCCGCAAGGGATGTCAAGGCCAGAAGGCGAGCACTCTGCTCCCCATCTTCTACCTCAACTAGTAGGCTACCATCCGCTTGCGGAACCACCTTCGGAGAAGGGCCACAGGCTTGAACTAAACCTCTGTGAGTGTTAAAAATGTCTTGCCGTCGCAGATCTAATCCCTCGGGGGCACGAACGACCACAAACTTAGTAAAGGGAACTTGTGAACATAGTTCAGGAAGGAACCCAACAGGTCTCGGAGGACGACGGGACCTACTTGACGGAGTCCTGCCTGCCCGGAAAGGCTGCATTGTCACCACAAGAGCAGGGGAAGGATCAGGAGGGGAAACCGAAAGATCGCCAGAGTCGTCAACAGTTGAAGGTAGGTTAGAAGCCATAAGACGATATTTATAATTCACTGCAGCAGGCCCCATACCCACCACGGAGCCACATTTAGAGGACAAGATAAAATTTTCCCAGGGATCCAGCCAGAGCATACGCCAGGGAAGAAAGGTGTCATGAAGGTGCCTCCGTCCGTCGAGTTCGGCACAACACCTAGCTCCCTGGCTTGGCGTAAAGGGGCCACAGATGCGACCCCAGTTCAACGGGAATGAGTAGTAGCCACCCACAAACTCCCTCCAACAAAAACCGAAGAATAGCCAAATCAGAATTCCAAAGTATACCAAGTCATCAACAGGAAAACAGGGCTGAGAGGTACGACACCACCGGAAGGCCCCACTCTTACCAGTGATGAAGGGGGAGCACTTGGTCCACGAGACCGATGAAACTCGAACCCTAGAAAGATAGGGTCGCTACCTAAATAGGTGAGATCACCGGCCATGCTTCAAGCCCCGTCACCGCTCGCATGGTGACTCCCCATTGGCGGGGGTCATTTTATGAGTAGATTGTCACATGCCGGAATGACCACTGTCATCTAGCATCTGCCTACTCATAGATAGCTAAACTCTGCCTTACCTTGTATCTTCTTCGAGTCCAGCTAGAAACCCCTGTTCATTCTAACCACACACGAGCATCATTCTTGATTATTTAACATATATCTTTGTTGTCTAATTCTGTGTATGTTGTGATATATTATTGTCCTAGTTCTGATTTGTACAGGTATATAAAATAAAGTCTATCTATCTATCTATCTATATGCTCAGGCCCAATCCCCATTTTGGGGGTAGCCGACTCAAGACAGAGCAAGAACAGGGAAAACACAAAAACAACATAAAAAAAAAAATAAACACAGATAAAAAACACACTCACACACATCCAGGTCACCCAGGAGAAGACCAAGAGACCAGGGTTACCAAGGTCGCTCCAGCACTCCCCCGGCCCCTGACCACCCGGAGAGGTTCCGATATCGGCAGGCAGACATGCAGCGGAGCCAAAGCCACAAGCCCTCCCACCACACTTCCAGGCACACCCTTCATATTAATCGTCCCCCCGGGCCAGGCGCCTGATGGACTATTATCTAGTCGAACTTGCGCCCGACCCCTTACTCCAAATGACCACGTGTTCACTCAACTATTCACAAGCATTCTCCATTCACTCCTGTCCACCACCACTTCCCCTGCCTGATCTATAGTCATTCCTCTATCATCCAAAGCCTTTCTTACACAGTCTCTCCATCTCAATGGGGGTCTTCCTGCCCTTCTATCTCCCCTTGTACCTGACTCACATATTCTCTTTGTAAGCCTTTCATCTCCCATTCGTTCAACATGACCATACCAGCTCAGCACCCTTCTGTCCACTCTGGCTGACAAATGTTCCTGCTGCCCCTCTCTCCTACGTATCTCTTCATTCCTCAATCTGTGTCTACGAGTAACTCCACACATACTCCTCAAGCAGCTCATCTCCATCACATCCAGCCCTCTTTTCTCCTTTTTCTTCAGAGCCCATGTCTCAGCCCCATACATCACTGTTGGCACAACAATTCCTTGATACAGTGCACTTTTTACTTTCACTCCGAGATTTCTCGTCTTCCACATACTTCCCATTGCTCCGAAAACCTTCCTTCCTTCACACACTCTCCGTTTTACCTCCACTCCTGCTTATCGTTCCTCCTAGATATTTAAAACACTCTACTTGTTCCAATATTTCCCCATCCAGCCTCACATCTAGATTCACCCTATGCTCTCCCCTATTACACACCATTACTTTACTTTTATTGACGTTCACCTTCAGTTTCCTCCTTCCACAAACCACACCAAACTCTTTGACTACCCGCTGCAGTTTCTCATCAGAATCCGCCACCAATGCTGTGTCATCAGCGAACAGCAACTGATTCAACTCCCAATCTCTACCATTCTTTCCTACTAAACCCAATCCTCTTCCCATAGTTCTCCTTTTCACCTCCCTCACCACACCATCCATAAACATATTAAACAGCCATGGTGACATTACACAACCCTGTCGCAAACCTACCTTTACCTCAAACCATTCACTCAACTCACCATTTCCTACTCTCACACATGTTCTGCTCCCTTCATAAAAACTCTTAACTGCTTCTAACAAATTTCCTCCTATTTCATAAATCCTTAACACCTTCCACATTGCTTCACTGTCCACATGATCATACGCTTTTTCCAAGTCCATAAAAGCCCAAAATATCTCCTTATGCTTCTCTAAATACTTTTCGCATAACTGTCTTACTGCAAACATCTGATCCACGCACCCTCTTCCCCTCCTAAAACCGCACTGTTCTTCTCCTATTGCAACTTCCGTACACTTTATTATCCTCTCTATCAACACCCTGCCATACAGCTTTCCAACCACTGACAATAAACTAATACCTCTATAACTTGAACACTCCTGCCGATCTCCCTTCCCCTTGTACAACGGCACAATACATGCACTCTTCCAGTCTATTGGTACCATTGACACAACAAAGCACACATTGAAAAGTCTCACCAACCAATCTATTATCACATCTCCACCCTTCTTTATACACTCCACAGCAATACCATCCAAACCTTCTGCTTTTCCCGCTCTCATTTGTTTCACTGCTTCTTTCACCTCATTTTCCTCAATCCTTTCATTCATTCCCTGCCACCTGGGTGGCCTGGGTAACCTATCTCCATCCACCTCTGCTTCAATCACTGCTTCTCTTCCATCTCTTGTATTTAACAAAGATTCAAAATACTCGGCATATCTTCCTCACTTCAACTGGTTCCACTAGTAATTCTCCATTTTCATCTTTCACTGACTCTTCCCTCTTTTGTCCTCCTTTCCTTACTTTATTTACCTCCTTCCAGAACATCTTCTTTCGTTCTTCAAAATTCTCACTCAGCCTTTGGCCCCACCTTTCGTTTGCATATTTTTTCGCTTTTCTAATTTTCCGTTTTGCCTCTCTCCTTTTCTCCTTGTACCTCTCCCATACCTCAACACTACCATCCTGTAAAACCCTCTCAAAACACTGTCTCTTCTCCTCAACTGCCTTTCTCACCGTATCATTCCACCACTCGCTTCCCTTCCTGATACCTCTGCCTCCTACTTTCCTTTTGCCGCATACTACCTCTGCACTTGCTTTCACTCCTTCCTTAACCCCTCCAACCCGGAAGGGCTCTTGAACGCCCACTCTCATTTGTTTCACTGCTTCTTTCACCTCATTTTCCTCAATCCTTTCATTCATTCCCTGCCACCTGGGTGGCCTGGGTAACCTATCTCCATCCACCTCTGCTTCAATCACTGCTTCTCTTCCATCTCTTGTATTTAACAAAGATTCAAAATACTCGGCATATCTTCCTCACTTCAACTGGTTCCACTAGTAATTCTCCATTTTCATCTTTCACTGACTCTTCCCTCTTTTGTCCTCCTTTCCTTACTTTATTTACCTCCTTCCAGAACATCTTCTTTCGTTCTTCAAAATTCTCACTCAGCCTTTGGCCCCACCTTTCGTTTGCATATTTTTTCGCTTTTCTAATTTTCCGTTTTGCCTCTCTCCTTTTCTCCTTGTACCTCTCCCATACCTCAACACTACCATCCTGTAAAACCCTCTCAAAACACTGTCTCTTCTCCTCAACTGCCTTTCTCACCGTATCATTCCACCACTCGCTTCCCTTCCTGATACCTCTGCCTCCTACTTTCCTTTTGCCGCATACTACCTCTGCACTTGCTTTCACTCCTTCCTTAACCCCTCCAACCCGGAAGGGCTCTTGAACGCCCATAACAACCTCGGCCCGCGCAACCCGGAAGGGCTCTTGAACGCCCATTGCTTGCGTGCGTGCTTTCGAATGCCGCGCGTACATTTTTGGTATCATGGGACGGTAGGTGGCGCCACCCGGCGTAAACGACGCCACAACAACAGTATCTACCCCGACGCCATCATGGACAGTACGCCAAATAATGATTCCGCTGTGTCCGATACCGTGCTTCCTACGACGCCCTTGCTAGTTCGTCGCGCCTTACCCCGACGGCATCGCCTAAATGTGTTATCTCCCGGAGGTATTGAGACGACTTTGAGACTTTATGAGCGAGCTGATGCCAAGCATAATGTTGATGATGAAGTCAGTGACGACTCCAGTAATTATAAGTCGAGTGATTATGGCCATGAGAGTGACAAAGAAGAGCAATTCCTGGGATTTGCGAGAGAACATGACAGTGATGAGAGTGATGAAGGTGATGTACCAGTTGTTGAGGAAGCTGGTTTACCTAAAGACAGTGAACTTGAGAGAGTGAGTGAGTGGGAGAGTTCAAGGTCACTCGCCAAATTTCGCATAAGTGACACGACGCCAAGCTCTTCCCCAGGTAAATCGCCTTTCAAGCTACATTTGTATAAGCAAAAAATACTTGAGAAGGCGGCCGCGGCAGCTAGGGAACAAGCAAAAATACTTGGTGAGGATGAGGCTGTGAGTGAGGGTCAGCGTGGTGACCCTTCTCGTCCGCCATTGTCTCCCTTATCTACCCACGCCACCCAAGATGACCCGGATGCCCCGCATTCTTCCCCACCACCCCCACCATTGCCAAGGGTTGAGGACCCCCCACTTTCGGCCTATTTGCCTCCTAGGTCCCCCGACAGGAGACATACTGTTGCCGAAAAGGGGAAAGGTAGGAAATATACGAAGAAAATTAAGAAAAGTAAGAGTTTTGTTCGAGGCTCCCGCGGCGTCCACCCCGGCCGGCCCCAGCCATACGTCCCCGCAACTGTCCCCGCAACTTTCCCCACGGTCCTCCCCATCTCTCCCGCCTTCAACATGTCTTCCTGAAGAAGTCTTTGAGCTCGCATCACCAATACCTGGGCCTAGTGACAGTGAATCATTGCTTTCTGTCACTCGTCGCAGGCCAAGGAGCCCGGGACCTCGGGGGGACACAGCCTCACCTGCCACTCCTTCCACACCTCGCCCACCCGCACGCCGCCCACGCATCACTGGTTCCCCGCCAGATTATGTGGGGGCCACTGATGATGAAGGGCACCTCTCTGAAGACTCTGGCCATGATTACATAGGTCCACCGTCAGGGCAAGATGACCACTCTGACGATGACTATATGGACATCGACGACCCTCGACCCATCCGCTTGGCCCGGCGTCGTGCTGCCCGTCGTGCTGCCCGCCGCCCTGGCCGCCGCCCTCGCCGCCCTAGGGCGCGCGCCTCCCGAGTTGGCCCTGGGCGTGCTGGGCCACCAGCTGGAGCTCCTCGTCAGCGTAGACAAGACCCATTCTACGTTTTTCAGTGGCAAGACGTAGTTGATGAGGATGGATACAACTCTGATGTGCCAGCTTTTGATGAGGTACTGGAGGGTTCAGGCATTACCCCCAATTTTCCTGCAGGCCCCAATGCTCCACCACACGAACTATTTGAGGCCTTCTTTGATGAGGAGGTGGTAGGCTATGTTGTCAAAGAGACAAATAAGCAGCACCAATTCCAGGTCCACTTTTTGGGCAAGGTGACCAAGGGCCACATGAGGCAGTGGACCCCAGTGACTCATAAAGAGTTCATGGTGTTCCTGGCACTCACCATGCTAATGCCTCATGTCAAGAAGCATAGGTTGCCTGACTATTGGATCACCAATGATCTGATATCCACCCCTGCCTTCGGGAAATATATGTCTCGCGACCGGTACCTTGATATCCTCGCAGCGCTCCATCTTGTCACCAACCTTGACGTCCACCTCCCAGACAAGCTGTGGAAGATTAGGACGTTGTACGAGATGATGCGAGAACGCTTCACCTCCTACTTCAAGCCCTTCCGCAAGGTCGTCATTGACGAGTCTCTTGTGCTGTTCCGGGGAAAACTCAGCTTCCGGCAGTACATCCCCTCAAAAAGACATCGCTTTGGCATAAAATTCTTTGTGCTGTGCGACTGCCAAACTGGCTATGTCCTGGACTTCCTGGTCTACAGCGGGAAGGAAGGGGACTTGCTTGTGGACCCCCTCATTGGCTTTGGCGGAGCAGTGGTGCAAGCCATGATGGACCGCTACTTTCATAAGAATCACGTCCTCTACACGGACAATTATTACACGTCCCCCACTCTCTCACAGTACCTGCATGAGCGCAAGACGGGGACTGTAGGCACAGTACGAGGGAAAAGGAAGGGCATGCCACCTTTCCCTCCAAAGACCAAAAAAGGTGATGTGTTCAAGAAGAAGTCGGGGCCCATTCTGGCTATCCACTGGCACGACCAGCGGAAGGTCAACCTCCTGACCACCATCCACAAGGGGGAAATGGTGGAGACTGGCAAGGTGGATCGCCGCACCCAGGCCAGGGTGACCAAGCCCGATGCTGTCCTGGACTACAACATCAACATGAGGCTGGTGGACAAGTCCGACATGCAGATAGGCTTCATTGACTGCCTGCGTACCTCGTGCAGATGGTACAAAAAGTTCTTTCTGCATATGGTGGACATGTCAGTTCTGAATGCATACAATATATACAAGCTTCGGAATGTGAACACACCCCTGAAGTTCAATAGCCTGCGGAGGTTCCAAAAGCAGGTGTTGACGGAGCTCCTGGAGAAGTATGCTACGCCACAGAGGGCAGTGGCACATCCTGGGCCCGCCGTTATCGACCGCTTGCAGTGTGCTCAATACTTGATTAGGCACAGGCTTGGTTCCCTGCCTCAGAATGAATCAGGAAGAACACAGCAGAAGTGGTGTCATGTCTGCTACAACAGCAGGGTGAGGCCGAGGTCAGGTAAAAAGTCAACCATGGAGTGTGTGGAGTGCAAGGTGGCACTCTGTGCTTTAGAGTGCTTCTTTGATTACCACTCCAAGCTGGAGTTCTAATAATCATACTGAAATTGCCAAATAAAATGACAATATGTACACTATAATTATATATAGGCAAAAAGTGGAAGAAAACCAATTTATTGTAATACAAAAGTCATGTATTATGAGAAAATTGATACAAATACAATTACACCATAATAATATGTGAAAGTGACACATATGTATATACCAAGTGACATTCATATGATTAGAACCTATAGAAATATATAAATCAGTGAAAAAAGACACAATAAATTGTATATAAAACGTTTACAAATCATATAACCAAGTGAAAGTGACACAAGACCTAATATTTGATGGCCAAAGTATAATAAATACCTGTGATAACGAATAATCAGTGCCTAATACAACAATAACCTACCTCAATTACTAATAAAATGTACGGTATCGAGTGAAAATGAGCATTATCAGTGACAGTGACACTCTCTAAAGCATAATTTTGTCAAAGTGAAAGTGACAAGACCTAATATTTGATGGCCAAAGTATAATAAACACCTGTGATAACGAATAATCAGTGCCTAATACAACAATAATCTACCTCAATTACTAATAAAATGTACGGTATCGAGTGAAAATGAGCATTATCAGTGACAGTGACACTCTAAAGCATATTTATCAAATTGAAAGTGACACAAGACACAATACTTGATGACCAAAGAATAATAAACACCTGTAATAACGAATAATCAGTGCCTAATACAACAATAACCTACCTCAATTACTAATAAAATGTACAGTATCGAGTGAAAATGAGCATTATCAGTGACAGTGACACTCTAAAGCATATTTATCAAAGTGAAAGTGACACAAGACACAATACTTGATGACCAAAGAATAATAAACACCTGTAATAACGAATAATCAGTGCCTAATACAACAATAACCTACCTCAATTACTAATAAAATGTACGGGGATCGAGTGAAAATTAGCAATATCAGTGACAGTGATACCCTAATAAACATATTTTATATAATTGGCCTCAAAATAACTAGAAAATATCAAATAAACATCACATTCTCAATATCAAACACTAAAATCGTCTAAGGGAGATAAATACTTTGGCGCGACGAGCGGCTAGGTGCGTCGTAGCCATGGCCGGGGGCGACGCGTTCGAACGCGGGAAGAATTTGCCGCAGAAAAGCACTCGTCTTCCCGCGCTCACCATTATGCAACCAGAGGGGCTAGAGACCTCTACTCAACGCCATTCGACAGAGGAAGGTTTGTGGAACATTATTCTTTTTTATTCACAACATTACATGCCATATTCATTGACTTACAGAGTAGTTAACATAGGCCAAAGATCGTCAAAACACCCGGTACCGCAGCACAGTCGCGAGCTATAGCCCCCGGGGCTGGAGGGTTAAACTGTTGCCATTCAACCTCTACTTCTCTCTCTTCCATCTCTCTCACTTCCATCCACTTTTCATTTAGTCTTTCCTTGTACTCCCTCTCTTTTTCACTCTTCTCTAACTCACTAACTTTTATTACCTCTCTTACTTCACGCTTCTCTTATTCTCCTGTAACTCTTAACTCTTAGCTTTCCCTCCACCAGGTAATGATCTGACATACCCTCCACCTCACCTCTCATCACATTCACATCCAGCAGTCTACACAATCTTTCCCTTGTCACCAGCACATAATCCATCAATGCCCTCTCTACAATCTCTCCCCTCACAAGTCTATGCCAGGTGTACTTGTGTATACGCCTTTTTTTGAAGAACGTATTACCTATCCTGGGTGACCTGGATGTGTGAGAGTTTGTGTTTTTTATCTGTGTTTATTTTTTGTTTTATGATGTTTTTGTGTTTTCCCTGTTCTTGCTCTGTCTTGAGTCGGCTACCCCCAAAATGGGGATTGGGCCTGAGCATATAGATAGATAGATAGATAGATTACCTACACTCAATCTACACTCTTCACATACATTTTTCAGTCTTTCTCCACTATCGTTTACACCATCCACACCAAAACTACCGATAACTCCCTCAACAGGCTCATTTCCTACCCTAGCATTTAGGTCCCCTAAAACTATAACATTTTCATTTTCATCAAACCCTTGTAGACAATCTCTCAAATCCTCCCAGAAACCCTCTACCTCGTCTAACTCTCTTTCACTTCCTGGTCCATATGCACTTACAAAAACCCACCTTTCACCCTTAAACCGCATTCTCACCCACATTAGCCTTGATGACACCTCTTTCCACTCTTTTATAAACTCTCTCAACTCCTCCTTCACAATAATAGCCACTCCTTCTTTCCCCCTGACTCCCTCGTCTACTCCAGACTTTCTACCTATCACGTTTCCAAAATCCACTTCTCCCTCTCCTTTCATCTATGTTTCATTCAGTGCAAGGACATCATACATCCTTCTTTCAAATAACCTTCCAATATCCTCTCGCTTCTCATTCGTACTACATCCACGTACATTCAAAGCTCCTATTCTTAGGGTCCGGGACCACGAACGCGTTCCCTCGCCCCTATCTCTGTCTCGTTTTTTTGGTAAAAATAAAGTGAAGTATAAAATAAAGTGAATAACCTAATTGCTACCATTAGACATTGCTACGGGTAACCTCCTTAACCCGTACTGTATAGTAGGATACAATAATAAAAGTCCCCCAGCAATGTGGCCAAAATGGCAGGAGAGACCACCTTTCCACCTCCAGAGATGAGGCAACACTGGCCCTCCCACCCTTCAGTGGGTCTCATATAAGCTGGGAAGTGTTGCCATCACGGGAGCAGTGCTCAATCGGTCGTGGTAACTGGTATAGCCTTGTACAGGCAGTTACAAGGAAAGTACATTACTGACGACTATATCCGTCGCTGGGACTGGAGAGTTACTTATCTACTGACGACTATAGTCGTCTCTGGGATTGAAAGGGTTAAGGTGAACCCCAGGTAAATAAACTGTCTGATAATTATTGTTATGACATGTTGGGACTCTTATGCCCTATGTCTTCAATCACCGTAATTACAATAAATGTATGAAAACCTAATTCGACTACTCACTCCAATACCTCTCCCTTTAGCAGTTTAAGACAACCATACATACAGTATAGTTTACGCAGCCCTCACTCCTCCACATCTAATAACGAGGGCTGGTATCTTATTCGTGGCAGCAGTGTCTGCGAGGCTAGAGGTAAAGGAGCGTGTAAAACGAATTAGGAAACCACTAGTTACCCCGTCAATTAAGAATATTTAAAAATGTCAGAGGAAGGACCAAAACCCTTCATTATGGCCTTCTGCCCAGAAACTATGGACATCGCGACATACCTAGAAATAGTAATGCCTAACATCACCCTGAAAAATTCCGAAGCTAAACGTACCTCCATCTTACTCTCTAACGTAGGATTCCGAACGTATTCTCGTTTAACCGGGACCTTGACCACCGAGACACCATTGGATGACCTAAACAATTAAAAAGTGCAATGTATCGAGGAATTGTTGTGCCAACAGTGATGTATGGGGCTGGGACATGGGCTCTGAAGGAAAAAGAGAGAAGAAAGCTGGATGTGATGGAGACGAGTTGCTTGAGGAGTATGTGTGGAGTTACCCGTAGAGATAGATTGAGGAATGAAGAGATACGTAGGAGGGTGGGGCAGCAGGAACATTTGTCAGCCAGAGTGGACAGAAGGGTGCTGAGGTGGTATGGTCATGTTGAACAAATGGAAGATGAAAGGCTTACAAAGAGAATATGTGAGTCAGATACAAGGGGAGATAGAGGGGCAGGAAGATCCCATTGAGATGGAGAGACTGTGTAAGACAAGCTTTGGATGATAGAGGAATTACTATAGATCAGGCAAGAGCAGTGGTAATAAACAGGAATGAATGGAGAATGCGTGTGAATAGAATAGTGAACTTGTGGTGATTTGGGGGAGGGGGTCGGACGCAAGTTGGACTAGATTATAGTCCATCAGGCGCCTGGCCCGGGGAGATGATTTATATCAAGGGTACGCCTGGAAATATGGTGGGCGGGCTTGTGGCTTCGGCTTCGCTGCATGTCTGCCTGACGAGATCGTAACCTCTCCGGATAGTCGGGGGCCGGGGGAGTGCTGGAGGGACCTTGGTGACCATGGTCTCTGAGTCTTCTCCTGGATGACCTAGATGTGTGTGAGTTTGTATTTTGTTTTTGTGTGTTCATTGTTTTGTGTTGTGTTTTGTGTTGTCCCTATTCTTGCTGTATTGAGTCGGGCCCCCCTCCAAAAAAAAACAAAAAAACAAAAAACAAAAACAAAAAACGGAAAAGTGGGGATTGGGCCTGAGTATACAGATGGGTAGATAGATAGATAGACTTTGCAACCATCAATGGGCCGCGTCCCAGTCCTAGATAAACTTTACCGCATTTCGTTCACAGGGGACTTTGATGACACCTTGCATAAACTAAGCAAATGTACACAGATTGCCTACCCCACAGCATCCGCCGAATGCATAAATGAATTCGTGTTCTATAATCTAATCAGAATAGTACCAAGTCATGTCAAACAATATTTCACTGTCCACGAAACCACCACTCCAGCTACAGATTTTCCTACCATCCGTATACTCTTGACCATTTCCCAGGGGACTCCCAGTAAATTTTGTGCCCTCAGCCGCCCTCCCACGCATCCCCAACAGGTCGAAAATGATTCCACCCCCAGACTCACCTAGCTCAGCCTTCCGCACATACTTATGAGACACCCGCCCTTCACACCTACAACGTCACCTACCAAACTCAGCCTTCCGCACCTACGTCTGCTACGTCCACCTTCTACTCAAGCAATGTTGCTCCTATTAACCTCATCTCTTACGGGTTCTCATCCCCATCAGTTCCCCAGTATGCACTGAGGAACGACCAATATGCACCCCGCCCATCTCCCGTAAACTAATATGAATTTCCTCCCTGTTCAAATAATTGTCCTGTCCAGACTTGGCGAGCTCGCAACCGAACGCAATCGAACCCTCCCCCCAACCAATTTGCAAATAAAAAATCTGCGTATCCGCCTCAACCTTGATTCAACCGCTATCAGTCGAACCATATCCATGGCCATCGTCCATACCGCCTCCATTCACAAAACCCCCCACGACTGGCCTTGACCAAGGCGGGCCATCAAGACCCCCACTACCCACCTCAATATCCCTCCACAGTAACCCCCACCGGCCCTCAACCGCTCCTCCCTAACCCCACCAGTTCTCTCGCCGATTACGAACTGGATTTTTAGCCACACCCCCAACACCTTTTCATGTTAAGGAGATCCAGTTGTTAATCCATAAACCGCCCATATACATCAAATGAAAGCTCAACCAATTGCCAGTTCGCCTACTTGTGGATACAGGCGCCGCACGTTCATGCCTTCACACTCACTTTTACAAGCAATTACGCCACAAATTTGGCGCATTACAACCGTCATCACTGACCCTCATCAGTGCCGGAAACACGCCGTTGCAAATACGAGAAGAATCTTACCCCATCACCATTACGCAACCTCACGGTCTCTCAGTTGACCACAAGTTTGTAGTATTAGATGCACACGCCGACACCTACGATGGGTACCTCGGGTTAGATCTACTACAAATATTAAATGCAGATTGACTGCAAACACCGACGCTTACAATTCGAAGACCAACCTCAGATGCCACACCTCATTGCCCAGGCCACCACGTCTGATGCCATACCAATTCGCCCCCATCATCAAGCTTGGGTACCTATTAATCGCCCCACCATTGTACCCCTAGTGTTCTCCCCTGCCTCTCACATATTGCCACACTGCTTGACCTCCCCCGCTTTACTGTCCCCGTCCATGAACTGTCTGAAAATCGCGAACATTTCCAACCACCCCATCAGCCTACCGGAGGGCCTGCTGATGGGAGAGCTGGAAACATTCGACGATGTGAACCCTTCCTGCCACGCCCCCCCAGAAACCCCCGTATTACTGTCAGTACCACCCCACCTCCCCCGTCATCATCAAGAGAGCCTTACAACAGGTATTGCTATCTTTTCAGGATATATTTTCACAAACCTCCGATGACATTGGCCACACTAAGATCCTCAACCACCCCATACACACCACAGGCCCCCCCCCCCCCCCCCCCCCCCCCCCCGTCAGGCAGCCCCTGCGGTGTAAGAACCCCATTCAGCGCCGTGAGGGAGGAAAAGCAAGTCGGAGAAATGTTAGATGCAGGACTAGGGAACCCCTCCATCATCCCTTGGTCTTCACCCGTTGTGCTAGTAAAAAAAAATTATGGCTCCCTGCGGTTCTGCGTCGATTACCGCCAATTGAATGACCTAACAATTAAAGATACTAACCTCCTGCCACGCCTAGACAACTCCCTCGATTCTTTACACGGAGCGAACATATTTTCTACCCTCGACTTGCAAGCTGGGTATTGGCAGGTACCAGTGTAAAGTCAGTAAAAATAGGTTAGCCTAATCTGAACAAGATGCGGAAATAAACTTGAGACGACCAGGCCAAGTGAGATATCTCTATTGGTGTAACTGGTAGAGTGACTGCCTCATAACCCAAGGGTCCCGAATTCAATTTCCGGCCATGGCATATTTTCGGGGAGGCTATTTCAGCATCTAACGAAGTTTAGGTGTGTTGGTATAATAATTGTTAAGATGGTTGAGAGTAAGATCGGAGCTCAATAAATCCTCTTCGGGTATGGTGTATAAACCTATTCCTACACCAGTATGTCCTGACCACCAACAAAAAACTGCTTTCTCTACAAGCAGCGGCAGACATTACGAATTTAACGTACTATCTTTCGGCCTATGCAATGGCCCCGCTACTTTTTCCCGATTAATGGATTCGGTCTTACAAAGCCTCACCTGGGAAACATGCCTAGCGTATCTAGGCAACGCCATCGTTTTCGCCAACTGATGGGAAGAGTATCTAGCCCGCCTCACCGAAGTCTTTTTGCGGATACGACGAGTCGGGTTAAATTAAAATCTTCCAAATGTACCCTGGCATGAGACTCCGTTCCTTACTTAGGCCACAATATCTAAAAAAATGGCATTTCACCCGATCCGGACAAACTTGCTGCGATCCGGGAAATTCAACCACCACAATCAGTTAAAGGCATACGGTCTTTCCTCGGTTTAGCCTCCTAATACAGGCGTTTTTTGAAAGGCTTCACATCCATTGCCAAACCCTTACATGATTTGACGCATAAAGACGAGAAATTAGTATGGACCGAGGCTCGCCTGAATGCATTTAACACACTCAAAGACGCCCTCACTACGGCTCCAGTAGTAGCTTTCCCATATTACAGTCAACCATCCACTTGTATACAGACATATCTTTAACAGGTATCGGTGCCGTACTAGCTCAAATCACAGATAATAAAGAAAACATCATAGCATGCTCCAACCGCACACTTACCCAATGCAAGCCGAAACAAAGTATGCCATAACAAAAAGAGAATGTTTAGGACTAGTATGGGCTCTGCAACATTTCCGGTCATACCTATTGGGTGCAAAGATCACCATCATTAATGCAGACCATCATACTTTACAGTAGTTCCGGACGTCTCAAACCACGAACGCATTAATAATAAGGTGGCGGGAGACATTAGAAGAGTTCAATTTCGATATAATTTATAGACCAGGGAAACTACACACGAACACCGATGCGCTCTCTCGCCTAAACACGTCGTCCCCCTTGCCCAAGGCCGCGCCTGTCATGTCTATAGCCAGCATCTCCACGTATGAGTCACCATTTGGGTGCCCCATTTGGTTGATACTTAATTTTTGATCAAATGCCAAGATTCATGTACTAGTATTACTTACAGATTACAGAGTTTACTGGAGGTGATTCATTTGTGGCCACCCCCTCGGGGATCAAGACGCCTGGCAAGATAGATAGATATATTGATAGACCAGTAATGCTAAATGTTTGTAATGTGTATGGCCATGTCTCTTTGTAAAGAGAGGCTATATAATAAGCTTGATAGATGTCTAAGGAACAACCTTATAAATTATATATATATATGTGTGTGTGGTGTAGAAACAGCATTGGCTGCAACAGATGTGGGAATTAAGACAATTGCAGAGCAGGGACCCAGTTTATTCAACGTTTCGCCATGTAGGCTTCTCCAGGATTAACATACAGTAGGGGAATACAGTCAACAAAATATATCTCTTACCATAAGGAAACAACACAACAAAAACAACAGCATGAAATGTTCAAATAGTTTAGTCTGGTTCTTGACTCGTTAATGAATATGCAAGTGGTTTGGCTAGTGAAAAGGAACCTTTATTTAAGTTCATGGTATCATTCACTACGATATGAGCTGACTCAAAGCATCTATGTTTAACGGCATTTGTTTCACATTTTATCAATCTAGCTTCATTATATTTCAAGAGGGTTTTGATAGCATTTAATTTGAAGTTGAAGTGGCAATAACTAAAAAAGCTAGTGCCCAGGCCTGAAAAATTGTCCTTGAGAAAAATCGAAAAGGAAAGACCACCATCACGTTTATCAATGGAAAGATCTAGACAAGTGAGTGTATTATTAATTTCAGTGTCCATAGTAAACTTAATGTTGTGTTGTTTGTTAAGGTACTCGAAGAATTTTGGGGCATGACATTTTTCTTTAAAAATTACAATTGTGTCATCAACATACCTCCTGTAGAGATACGGTTTGAAATTAGGACAATTCTCTAACCACTGTTATTCATGGAAACATAAGAACATATTTGCAGAAGTAGGTAAAAGTGGTGATCCCATGCTAAGACCGTCAACTTGTTTGTAATCTGGCGATTCTCTTCCTACTCAAACTGCGATTTCCTAGGAACACTCCTGTGTCACTACCGGTATACTGTATATATATATATATATATATATATTTTTTCTATGTGATTGAGGGAGGCAAAAGGCAGAATTCCCTATAGCGAGTAACTCCCTCATAGTTGAAAGAGTGACAGGGCCAAAATCAAGGGACGTTCGAGTCAAAATGCCTGGACATACGGAGTTTGAAGCAATTTAAGTCATAGGAAGAGGGAAAGACTGATTCTGGGAGAGAGTTCCAGAGCTCAGCTGTTGAGTAGAAGAAAGTTTGATAGTAACGTTTCACTCTTGGGTTGGAGTTGCACAGAGTAGGGGTGGGATTGAGTTGCAAGACGGGTATGTATATATATATATATATATATATATATATATATATATACTTCCAGCCTGACTCAAACCACCAACATTTGTTATCATTAGTATCATCATTGTCATCCTCATTATTACACTAATGATCATCACTACAGTCATCATTAGTGTTATCAAGTGTTACGACTGAGGTTTAAATATAGCAGGGCTCTTATTCATTGGACTAGTAATGGCATAAATGCTACAACGGAAAGTGCTAGATCCAACCTCTGATGTATATTCCCAGTGAACAAAGAACACAAATACTCTCCAGAGTTCTATATGCAATAATAGGTTATCAAATAAATGTGCATCTACTCGTGGCTTAATGTTATGTGAAAACAGCCTATTACTATTTATAACCGACGGTGCTTGGTTATGGTATGCAAAGTAAGGTGGTAAGGGAAGTTACAGCTTACGTTACTTTAATCAATAAATGTCAGGCACTCCTGCATGAAAGAAAGTGCACTAAAGTCCTTCAACACCAACAAGGAATCTTCTTTAAATGTTAGATGCTATCAAGATGCTTGAATCGGAAATGGAACCCAAAAAGGCAGGCAGCGGCACAATGCTCGAGCAGGCTATGCTCACAAAAGGCAGGATATCTAATGCAGTCGGAGCCAAGAATATCCTAAACGCTACAACAATAATAATAATTGCCACGACAATGCAGTATTCCTATCAACAAAAAGAGCCTAAGTCGTTTGTGTCTCAATACATCAAACTAGGCTGCGAAATGCTTGTGTAATCATAAACGGGTATGCATAATAAGAGTAATTGGTTTAATATACTTAATGTCTACTATAACTGATAAAGTCTAGCTAGAGTCAATGATACGAGATACTGGTGCGCATGGCATGCCACATAGCCTAGTGCAAATCTCAAGTCTGTGCGTCAAGTATTATGTTATAGTGAAGGGTAGCTCTCTTGAGAAACCTTAATACCGAAGCATTAAGCGTTCTCCTGGCGTACCTCAAAGACAAACAACCGAGCTTAGAACAGTGCAGAATGGTATAGGCAAAAAACCCTCATTCGTGCATGCTCCACTCTCAATGGCACACAGACTAGAATCAACTCCAGTTCTCAGGTATGTCGTGCAGCTTTTAACTAAAGCCAGCACCCATCGGAAACAATACCTTATAGTATCAGACTCCTAGTCTAGCATTATCTAATCCAGCAGAACACTAATGATTATAGGAAGCGGTACTGAACAATATGAATGCCAACCAATGCTTCGTGATCAACTTATCTTAACAACTAACATACATGGGTTATATAAGACCTTAACGCACAATACAACTGGCCAGCATGAAGCTGATTATGCAGAGTTAACCAGAGGGGGTATAATATTAATAAAAGGTGGTGAAAGATATGGATAATGAGAGAGGTAGGCAGAGGAAAAGGTTCTCAGGTGCACCGAGGGAGACAAATATCAAAGGGATAAGAGGGATGCGTTCTAGAAACCAGATCTGAGGGAGAGAGTGGCAAGAGAGCTGTATATATACTAGCACTAGCTCGCACCGCATAGGCAAAGCAGTAACAAGTCCTCCAGCCAATGCCAAAGAATCCAGCCAAACATGACGTCACCAAGCATGGTAAAAAAACTCCTCCAACCAATCCCCAAGAGACCAGCCAGCTATGATGTCATCGAGTATGGCAAAAAAACACTGCGCGCCTCCCCACACTCCGTTCTACTCTCTCTCTCACTCTCTCTCTCAAATCCTATCATTACTACTTAATGATAAAACATATACTCTGCAATTAAATATATAAAGCCTTGACATGGGCGAAAACAAAAGAGCCTTTCTGGACTGCCCATGACACGAGCTTTCATATGAAATAAAGCACACAATAATACATCAACTGTAGCCACATCCACTGCCCTGGCAATCCTAGCGAGTCACTGTAGGACAAGCCATGCGGTTCTAACGGAGTGGTTAACGTCACACCCCCCCAAGATTTTTCTCAGAGGCCCAAAGCTCAAAAAAATCTGATGGTTAGAACCCATGCTACATCTCTACTTCCCATCACCCAGCGGCAGTAAAATATCTGGCACAGTTCTCAACAAAACATTTTACAAAATTATAACCCTCCCCACCATAATAGGTTAAATCATATGTAGTTATGCTCCTCAAGAGCGAGCTTCTCTAGCCCAGCATTCTGAGAGGAGTGCAACTCAGAATTACTGCTATAACATACTGAAAAAATTCAACTATCAAAGAAAGTTTTTTTATTTGATGTTTATGTTTTTAATTTGTTTATTTCGGCTGCGCTATAGGGGCAAACCTAGTTTTTTCTTCTATACCAAACGCTCAACCCCTGCTTTACGACCAAATATGCTGGGCTAAAACCACGAGCCAACAAGCACCAAGCGCAAAATACTATTCAAACTAAAGCAGGAGGCTACCCGTGTGTCAATCTACCCAGGATCATCTACCCTCGAAAGACAATCTGCAATCACGTTGTCACAACCGGCAATATGGCGTATGTCCAGGTTATATTCCTGTAACATTAGCGACCACCTGGTCAGCCTCATATTCCGATTGTGAAACTGGTTCAAGAACTTGAGAGGGTGATGATCTGTGTAAATTACAACGACTGGACCATAGGCTGGAACATGACCTCGAAATGCCTCAGTGCAAGTACAATTGCCAGCAGCTCCTTCTCGACAACAGAGTAGTTCTTTTGGGCTGAATTGAACTTCTTCGAGTAGAAACTAACAGGATGTTCCAGCCCATCATCGTCCCTTTGCATAAGGACGGCACCAGCCCCCACACCACTAGCATCCGTTGCTAGTTGGAAAGGTAGGCTACAGTCAGGGGCCCTGAGGATCGGGTGAGTGCACAACAGGTGTTTTACTACTCTAAACGCCTTCTCACACTCAGGCGCCCATTTGAATTTCTTATCCTTCACTAAAAGATCTGTCAGAGGTGCTAGCACGGTAGAGTACCCCTTAATGAAGCGTCTGTAGTATCTGATCATACCTAAGAACCTCATGATCTGCTTCTTGGTGGCCGGCCGGGGAAAGTGATCAATCCCAGCTATCTTGTTCTGTGGGGGGCACACCTGACCCAACCCCACCATGAACCCAAGATACTGCACGGACGCCCGCACGAAATCACACTTTGTCAGGTTGACCACCAAGCCAGCCTCACTAAGCCTCCTGAACAGGAATTCTACGTGCTCACCATGACTCCTAAAGCTGTTGTCATAGATAATAACATCGTCGAGGTATACTGTGCAATTAGGAATATCTGCCGTTATATCATTCATCAAACTCTGAAAGGTAGCGGGTGCGTTCTTTAGGCCATAAGGCATCACGTTACAGCGGTAGGTAGCACTATCCACCACAAAACCACATACCTCTTTCGCTCGTTCGGATAAGGGCACCTGCCAGTATCCCTTAACTAAGTCCACCTTGGTTAGGTACTTTGCATTGCCTATCTTATCCACACAGTCGTCGACCCGAGGAAGAGGGTATGGGTTGGTGGGCGTCAAACCGTTTAACCGTCTGTAGTCTACGCAGAATCGCACCTTACCATCCGGTTTTGGTTGCAACGTGACGGGAGATGTCCACTTCACCATCCCCTTCACAATCAGCCCCCTTGTTAACATATACTCCAACTCCGCCCGGAGGGCCGGCAGTTTAACCCTCTCACGTCCTGACGCAATTTTTGAGCCTATTAGGGATACTTTAAAGCTTGTGTTACTGTCAGGGGTATTTATAAACCTTTAGTTTATTTACTTCAACCTCTGCAGTTGTCTTTGAGTTAGCTGTGGGCAGAAAACTAATTTTGGAGAGGTTATTATAAGAGTGAGAGTAATCTATTTCTTATTGCTAATCTGGCAACCTCTGCGTCATAAGGATGTGAGAGGGTTAATAGGGGGCACCCTATAGGGAACTGACTTGAAAGGGGGGTGGTCTCCTACGTCCACGTCGTGCACCTCTAGGGTAGTGAGGCCTGGGTGCTCCGCGAAAACAGAGGGGTATGAACCGAACAGGCGCTCCACAGCCACACGCTGATGCTCAGGTAAGTGTTGCAACGCTTCCTGAGCCGCCTGGTTCGTGTTCCCCGCCCACTGGTTCGCAGAGACATGATGATCCCAGTTATCCTCCACCTGAGCTTGACTGTCCCGTTCTCCTTCTCCACCTTGACTGCTAAACGTCATCACAGGCACAGTGAGAAGCTCAGGGGGGTGCCTCACATACTGCTTCATGAGATTAACATGACATAACTGATTGCGCTTCCGTTTGTCTGGAGTGGCTACCAAGTAATCTAGGTCCGATAGCTTCTCAACCACCCTATAAGGACCAGTGTACTTCGCGGATAAGGGGTGACCTACATGGGGCAGTAGAATCAACACCTGACCCACGTGAAACTCCCTGAGTTTAACCTTGAGGTCGTACCTGTCCTTCATGAGGGCCTGAGAGCTAGTCAAATTATGGCCAGCCAACTCCAGACTGCGCAACATCCATTCTCGACTGTCGAGGACATACTTGAGCATAGAACAAGGTTTTTCTGCACCCTCCCATATTTCTTTAACCATATGGAGAGGCCCTCTGACACGGTGTCTAAAGACGAGCTCATTAGGGCTGAATCCCAAACCTTCCCCAGGTACCTCCCGTGCAGCAAATAAAACATATGGCAGGCCAAGATCCCAATCTTTCCCATTCTCAAAGCAATAACAACGAAGCATAGATTTTAAGGTTGAGTGCCATCGCTCTAACACACCCTGGCTCTCCGAATGATACGCAGATGACTCAACCGTAACAATCCCATGCTGCTGCATCGTTTGAACAAAGAGGTTAGAAGTGAAGTTGGATCCTTGGTCTGACTGAATCTCCTGCGGGTAAATACACTAGCAAGTTTCGGACCACCGTCTTCGCTGACCCATTTCTCATAGGGTACGCGTCAGGGTACCTTGTTGCTACATCCATAATGGTCAGGAGAAACTTGTTTCCGGCAATTGTAGAGGGAAGGGGGCCAACCATATCAACTATAACCTTACTAAAGGGAGGCTCACTGACAGGAATGGGGTGTAACGGCGCCTTAGGAATGCTCTGATTTGGTTTGCCAACCTTCTGACACACATCACACATTGCCACCCATGACACAACTTGTGCTCTCAGACCAGGCCACCAAAATAGTTTTCCTAAGGCTGCAACCGTCTTACGGACACCCAGATGTCCCGCCAGTGGTACATCATGAGCCAACCTAAGTAAGCTTTCCCTGCCAACCCTCGGCACGACCAGCTGGTCTACCTCTGCAGACCCCCCCTCCCAATTCCTCTGCGGATCTTGGAATCGCCGGTACAATATGCCATCTATGAAAAAAAAATCTCCCGACTGTGCATCACTGTCCTCCTCCAACTCGACAGCACCGGTACCACATTCAAGAACCTCCGGGTCTTCTAATTGCAATTTACGAATGTCCGAAGGAGCAAACTTATCTAAGTGTTTGCGAAAACAACTCATGCCCCCCTCCTACATTGAATTTAGCCTCCCGTTGCTCTCTCTCTGTGTATCGTTGCTGTCTCTTCGTCTTTTTAAGCCCATCCTCTGCCTTCTTAGTAACAGTTAATGGGTCTTCTCCAGAGTCGAAAATTGGTCCTAATAATGAGTCCCGGAGAATGTCCGTTGATACTAAACTCTCAACCGCATCAACTTTCAACCCCTTCTCGGTACCTTTCCTCCGCTTGTCTAAAGACTGTTGACCAGAATGTGACTCCCTGGATGCAAGAGATCTGGTGACAACACACGCCATAGGTTGCACCTGACACTTCTCAACCCACTCCTGCTCCTCCCTACTCACGTCGGCCGGCTTCTCGGCAACGACTAAGGGTGGAGCCTCAGAAGTAGGCCCCGCAAAGTCGTTGCCGAGAAGGAGGTCGACGCCCCCAACAGGTAACTTCTCCACAATTCCTACATCCAGGTCACGAGTCACACCATCAACTTCCATCTTCATTCTTACAAGCGGGTATGACCTTGTTGCATTAACTCCCTGAACCACAACCACCCGCGCCGTATTTACAGGTTTACCAGTGAAATTTCTCAACAGTGTTTGCGATGCCCCAGTGTCACGCAAAATTCTCACCTCATGTCTTCTACTCCCCCACTCCACACAACCGAGTCCCCTGTGGTCACTAAAGGTATCACGGACAGGGAATAAGCCTTCCGGATCCTTCTGCACTGGCAGTGTATTTACCTCGGAAGAATTGCCTCTAACAAACTCCGATGTCCTCTTGAACACTCCAATGCCGTGAGCAAAAGACACGGCTGCCGGAGGAGGTCGACTAGGGCACGCATTTGCTTTATGACCCTCCTTGTGGCACTTAAAACACATAAATTTCGGTTTCCGCTTATACTGAGATGTAAAAGGCCCCTGACTTTTCTTATACGGTGTGGTGTTAGGTTTGGATTCAGTTTTAGTTTCATTGCTCTTTTGTTTAAATGTGTCATTGCTACGGGGAGGGGGAGGATAATGGTCCTTAGCACTTGCATCGTACTTCTGTGAGGACCCGCAACCCCGAATCAACGACAGCCGTAGATCAGCCATTTCTGCTGCTTCTACTAGAGTTCTTGGGTTTTTCTCCTTTAAGTTCAAAGTTAGATCACCGCCCGTGCTCTTAACCCTTAATTAGCGGCGCGCAACATAAGTCGAGTTAAATAAAGCTGGACTATGTGGCGGCGCTCGACATATATCGTGTGGCAATTTCAGCACGTAATGTTGCTGAGAGAGAGAGACAAGTGGTGGCAGGAGAGTAGCGAGCGTATGACTGCTCCCGACCACCGCGGCGAACCTACTGACACGAATCCCACCTCCTCCCTCCCTCTCTCACTCGCTATATACGGAATTGTATGGGGAAATTGCCTAATTACATGCTCTTTGCACTCGCGTTGCACGGTTATTGCAAGAAAACTAGCCATCATAAAAGGATCGTTATGGTGTCATTCGAAAGCTCTGTTTATGCCCTTTCAGGGATAGATACTTGTTTTACGTTCTGGGTCTTATTTAGGCATGAAAATGATCACGTAAACAGCCCTATTTTGGCTAAAAACACCCCGCTGGGCGGTACATATAAATAAACCGCATAGGCCGCTCGTAAGGTGTTAAAGAACTGCTCCAACATCATTAACTGCTTAATTCCATCAAATGTTGTTACCTTCTCAGATCGGAGCCAGTTCCCCATAGCATCGGACAAATCCCGGGCGTGTTCCAAAAAGGTGCTATCTGTTCCCTTGGTTACACCCCGGAACTTCAAACGGTACGTTTCTGGTTGCAGTTCGTAAGCCCTCAGGACAGCCTCCTTTAGATCCTCATACACAATACATGACTCCAAAGGTAACGCATCGTAGGCTTTAAGACCCTTGCCTATTAATCTAGAGGATACAAGTGCTGCCCATTTATTCTCTGGCCACTGGTGTTACTGGCACTTCTTCTCAAAGCGTGCAAAAAATTCTGTTACACCACTCTCATCAAACACCGGAACCAGCTTCAATAAGTGCGAGAGAGATTGATCATGAGCACGGTTACCAGCCCCAAGTCGCTGTCCCGTTGCCTCTACCTGCGACTTCTCTACGTCCATGTCGGCACAGTACCTAGTCGACTCTAAATCAGCTTGGATTTTTGCTAGCTCTATGTGCTGAGACTGCTGACTGATAGTTTTTCTCTCTTCTATCTTGGCTAATTCTATTTGCTGCTCAGATACCCTGATAGCCAGAGGTGGGCATGTGCGCGCCATTTGGCGCTCTGCGATCCGGTGCGCATTACCAATATATAGGAGCACGGAGCGGCAAAATTCTGAAATCGGAGTGCAGGCGGGGAGCGCAGCTAGAAATTCGCGCTCCTTTCTGGTGCTCCGGAGGCGATTTTTCCTGTCAACAACAGGTACAAGAACGTCATTATCGTGTACAGTCATCGTACCGTTCGTACGGTGTTACTCACGGTGTTAGTGAACTGTGATACAGTGATACTATGATAGTGACAGACTGACAGTGTTACAGTTGTTAACTTGTTATTTTTTTTTTTTTTTGGGCTTTTGCTAACGCAAAGTAAACCTTACGGGCAAGTTACGGATTACGAAGGGGCCTAAGGGTAAGTCTGTCCATTTTCGCCAGAAATCAGGTCCCCGATACTCCGATAGTCGCGAACGTAGGTGAAAAGAGTCAAAAGACACTATAGACTTCAGAGACTTTTATCATTTTATGGTATCGATACTATCGGAATGTTACTTGAATGTATGGGTGGGAGGGTGGTTTGGGGGAAGGTAGAAGCGTAATTGACTCGTGTTACAAATATGAAGCCGATTGGTGTGGTAGTTTCGCCACCACATATTTTATTTGTTTTCCTTTTCTTCGTACGGATACGCTGGAAGTGGGTTGTGGGAGGAAGTTGGGGGTGTGGTGGAGGGAAGGCATAAGGGTAAGGCACTTGTCACACAAATATGGAACTGATTGGTGCAATCGTTTCGCCGCCACAGATTTTCTTTTTGTTTTCCTTGCGAGGCGACCGATAGTCAGCGAGTGGGTGGGAGGAGGGGTTTGGGGTAGTGGTGGTGCCGTCACATTATGATATAAAATTATTATTCATTTAATCATGTAATCAACTAAATACTAATTATGTTGTATTGTTGTTATTGTATTGTTAGGCTTGTTAGAATGTTAGCTTGAGAAGTTTAACTGTTTAAGTTTCTCAGTTTGGACAGTTTCTGTAATTCTTTATGTCATATCATAGATATCAATGGACAGTCACAATGTCACAAACTCACAATGATATCAATCATAATTATCATATCATTGATATTTGATTAATTGATATGACATAAAGAATAACAGAAACTGAGAAACTTAAACAGTTAAACTTCAGAAAGACACCATGACTTGAGGTTTTTTTAATGTTTTGAATTCTTGGAATTTAGTGAAGTGAAAGACAAAGGACAAAGTGAAGGACAAAGGTAAATAATTAAATAACTTCTAGAAGCTGTTTTGTTTGTTTTGTTTTTTATATACCTATTTTTGGGAGCGCGGAGCGCAGGAGCGGGAAGCGCATCGGGTCTGCTGACAAAAGGAGCGCGTGAGCGCTGCCGCATTACCTATGTCTGATGAGCGCGGAGCGCTGCCGCATTACCGGTCCCACCGGAGCGCGCCCACCTCTGCTGATAGCCTTTCTCTCTTCGATCTTAGCTGATTCTATTTGCTGCTGGATCTTAGCTAATTCGAGCTGAGGCAATAATTCTGGAGATAACCCTGAGGAGGTGAAGGTGCTACAATGTTTGAAATTACCGCTGGTCCCCCCAGGGGCAACCCACCCTGCCAGTCACCACCCAACTGTGGATGCGTACTCGGGGTCGGCAAACTACTGGGATGGCTGGGAGTCGAGCGTAGGGGAAGCATGGCCGAAGGGCTCCGAGCACTCAACCCATCTCGCTCACCAGTCACCCTGCCCAGTACACACGTTATCAAGTTATCCCTGGTCATGCTGCTAGTACCCGCATGACCGATAGCTGTGGCCAGGCATTGAAGACCGTACCGATCCACACCCTCCAACCGCTCGGCAGTAACAGGCCATTGCAAAAATATCCTAGCATCCTCCTCACAGTTCACCTGATTAACCATTTCATCATACTGCTGTTCCTCAGTTTCGACATTACGTACTGTGTCTCCATTCTCCTCTGATCCGGTATAAGACATGATGCTCACAAAAATTTCCCACCTCAATATTCAGAAAAGAAGCACCCCAAACTCTTATACCTCAATATACACACAAAAATTCTCGGAAATACTCAAGGGCTATACTATGTTGCAAAAAAAAAATTATTCTTGCTGATCCCCGCAAAATATTCCCCAAAACAACAAATGTTCCCTGCTCATAAATGTAGGTTCACCAAATCCTAGGTAAGGTCGCCATTTGTTACGACTGAGGTTTAAATATATCAGGGCTCTTATTCATTGGACTAGTAATGGCATAAATGCTACAACAGAAAGCGCTAGATCCAACCTCTGATGTATATTCCCAGTGAACAAAGAACACAAATACTCTCCAGAGTTCTATATGCAATAATAGGTTATCAAACTCTCAATAAATGTGCATCTACTCCTGGCTTAATGTTATGTGAAAACAGCCTATTACTACCTATAACCGAAGGTGCTTGGTTATGGTATGCAAAGTAAGGTGGTAAGGGAAGTTACAGCTTACGTTACTTTAATCAATAAATGTCAGGCACTCCTGCATGAAAGAAAGTGCACTAAAGTCCTTCAACAACAACAAGGAATCTTCTTTAAATGTTAGATGCTATCAAGATGCTCGAATCGGAAATGGAACCCAAAAAGGCAGGCAGCGGAACAATGCTCGAGCAGGCTATGCTCACAAAAGGCAGGATATATAATGCAGTTGGAGCCAAGAATATCCTAAACACTACAACAATAATAATAATCGCCACGACAATGCAGTATTCCTATCAACAAAAAGAGCCTAAGTCGTTTGTGTCTCAATACATCAAACTAGGCTGCGAAATGCTTGTGTAATCATAAACGGGTATGCATAATAAGAGTAATTGGTTTAATATACTTAATGTCTACTATAACTGATAAAGTCTAGCTAGAGTCAATGATACAAGATACTGGTGCGCATGGCATGCCGCATAGCCTAGTGCAAATCTCAAGTCTGTGCGTCAAGTATTACGTTATAGTGAAGGGTAGCTCTCTTGAGAAACCTTAATACCGAAGTATTAAGCGTTCTCCTGGCGTACCTCAAAGACAAACAACCGAGCTTAGAACAGTGCAGAATGGTATAGACAAAAAGCCCTTATTCGTGCATGCTCCACTCTCAATGGCACACAGACTAGAATTTACCCAATCAACTCCAGTTCTCAGGTATGTCATGCAGCTTTTAACTAAAGCCAGCACACATCGGAAACAATACCTTATAGTATCAGACTCCTAGTCTAGCATTATCTAATCCAGCAGAACACTAATAATTATAGGAAGCGGTACTGAACAATATGAATGCCAACCAATGCTTCGTGATCAACTTATCTTAACAACTAACATACATGGGTTATATAAGACCTTAACGCACAATACAACTGGCCAGCATGAAGCTGATTATGCAGAGTTAACCAGAGGGGGTATAATATTAATAAAAGGTGGTGAAAGATATGGAATATGAGAGGTAGGCAGAGGAAAAGGTTCTCAGGTGCACCGAGGGGGACAGATATCAAAGGGATAAGAGGGATGCATTCTAGAAACCAGATCTGAGGGAGAGAGTGGCAAGAGAGCTGTATATATACTAGCACTAGCTCGCACCGCGTAGGCAAAGCGGTAACAAGTCCTCCAGCCAATGCCAAAGAAGCCAGCCAAACATGACGTCACCAAGCATGGTAAAAAACTTCTCCAACCAATCCCCAAGAGACCAGCCAGCTATGACGTATGGCAAAAAACACTGCGCGCCTCCCCACATTCCGTTACGTCTACTCTCTCTCTCTCTCGCTCTCTCAAATCCTATCATTACTACTTAACCTGGGAACTGCGGGAAGACTCTTTAGAGTTCGGCCGGCGGACTGCGGGAAGACTCTCTGGAGTAAGTAAAACTAAAAATCAACTTTTTACATCGAAAAAAAAATTATTTTTTATTTTTTTTTTTTTTTTTTTTTTTTTTTTTTTTTGGCCCCTGGGCCATGCAAAATCTCAGTCCTCTACCTCCCCTCCTTCCCCACTTTCCTCCTATTCCTCAGTTATCACCTATTTTCCCTATTATTCCCTTATTCTGAGGTATATTTTCGTGCTAACATTAGCGAGTTGCAAGCAGGGTGTTGTCATCACTGATGGCCATCGAGTGCAAGAGAGAGAGAGAGAGTATCGATCGACTGTGTCTCAGTGGCCTTGGGGGAAATTGGCGGGAAAGGAGTTTGCCTCACCCATAGATTATACAACTCGCGGGCTATATCTCCGATTTTGACCATCCAAACGCTGTTTTCACTCGTTTTATTGTTGTTTCAGGTTAATACCTTTATAATCAACCCATAATAGGCGCATATGGATAATTATTAATGCTATTAATGGTACAATGAATATTTTAGTGACGAAAAACCTCAAATACGTCAGCACAGGGGGAGGTTTTCATTTACCCCCGTGCGCACTTCAGAGGTTAATGATAAAACAATTATACTCTGCAATTAAAAATATAAAGCCTTGACATGGGCGAAAACAAAGAGCCTTTCTGGACTGCCCATGACACGAGCTTTCATATGAAATAAAGCACACAATAATACATCAACTGTAGCCACATCCACTGCCCTGGCGATCCTAGCGAGTCACTGTAGGACAAGCCATGCGGTTCTAACGGAGTGGTTAACGTCACACAAGTCATTGTTATTATGACGAGTATCATCATCATTGTTATCAAGTCATTATTAGTATTACAATAATCATCATTAGGCATCATTATTATTTCATTAATCATCACCATCATCAGTCATCATTATTATGAGAGAAAAGTGACTTACATGAGAGAGAGAGAGAGAGAGAGAGAGATAGTGTGTGTATGAGTGAGAGAGAGCGAACTGAGCGATTATACATTATAATAGTGAAGTGACAAATGAGAGAGAATGAATGTGTGTGAGTGGGTGTATGAAAGAGATACAGAGAGCAATGTTACATTATGAGAGAGAGAGAGAGAGAGATGTTGCTATGGGGTCCATTATACACCAAGGCTTGATAACATTATATCGCTCGACTTCCCGATTCTCTCTCTCTCTCGGAAGAGCCTTCTACTTTACTGTCCTATTTTTCCACTATAAACTGTCCCCGTCTAGTAGTATTAAGGCCGGACCACCTAGTTGGGACCGCAAGGTCTGTGTGGTCTAAGTATCTGTGTAACTCTGTGTAAATCTAACTCTAACTCTCTCTCTCATGAAGAAAATTATGAAGGTTAGGGAGATCTGCCTCAGGGTTTGGACAGAGACAAGGTAAAGGAGGTGGTTCAGAAGATAGATGTAGTGGTGACAGTGGTATGGTTGACGAAGGTTAGTGGGATCTGCCTCAGGGTTTGGACAGAGACAAGGTAAAGGAGGTGGTTCAGAAGATAGATGTAGTGGTGACAGTGGTATGGTTGACGAAGGTTAGTGGGATCTGCCTCAGGGTTTGGACAGAGACAAGGTAAAGGAGGTGGTTCAGAAGATAGTGGTAGTGGTGACAGTGGTATGGTTGACAAAGGTTAGTGGGATCTGCCTCAGGGTTTGGACAGAGACAAGGTAAAGGAGGTGGTTCAGAAGATAGTGGTAGTGATGACAGTGGTATGGTTGATGAAGGTTAGTGGGATCTGCCTCAGGGTTCGGACAGAGACAAGGTACAGGGGGTGGTTCAGAAGATAGTGGTAGTGGTAACAGTGGTATGGTTGATGAAGGTTAGTGGGATCTGCCTCAGGGTTTGGAAAGAGACAATTTAAGGTACCTAGTTAACCCACTGAACCCCAGCGATGCATGGTTTGCGTCCGCAATGTATGCAACGCTAAACCCCAGGGACTCGTAAGGTGCGTCCTGGTTAATTACTCCGGTCCTATGGCACCTAGAGGGCTCAGATTTGTATGGGAACTGTGTAAGTATCCCACGCAACAATGCCGATAGTTGAAAACTCTCAAAGTCCAACCGTGTGCACCTGAGCGCGCAAAAACCTGTTTTTGCCTACCCATTTCCCCATGTTGATTCCGACTTTCGGGCGCACCTAGGACCCCTTAATGACTTAATGTCTTATGTTACGGCTGGATCGGCAATACATATTCGGGATTCTTGATCGTAGGACAGAAATGGCTTATGTGACAACGACACGCTCGATTCCAGTCCCAAATACTATATGCTCCAGACAACAAAAGCACCAACGCCCTACAGAGTTATCGTCTATGGTAACGAGGTACCTTAACTCGGCGAAAGTGTACAACAGGGGTAGGCTATGAAGCTAAACTCCCTCAGACATTTATAGGTTACGTTATTACTAAAGAAATGCAATACTCAAGAAACTACGTTAATATTAAGCCTCTAATAATGTAGAATAGAAGCAGGCTAAAGGTATGACAGTGAAATGCTAAATGACAAATGTACACGCCTACTTGAAAGCGCGTGCACTAGAATAACTGTCCCCTACTAACATGCACTAGCATGTAGCATACAAGATGTTCATGATCCAGTAGATACCTAATAATACACATGGAAGGAACATAAATAGTAGTCACTTATTATAAGAATGAATCTATACTTGGAATAACTAAAAGGTTGCAGGCAACAGTACTGCGCCGGTAGCCTACTACCGCATAGGCTACTTCGCTTCTCTCACTCTGTCTCCCCTCTGAGTCCGTATGCGCCCTACGCAACAGAACTCCGGACACAGCAGCAAAACGACAGTGCAGTTAATTGATACATGAAAGTATTAATAGTGTTGTCTTGTGTGTGAGTAATGTGTATTGTAAAGTGTTACATACATAAACTTAAAGAGAGCTGCAATGCATAGTAAAATAAAGATATAACCCACTCATCATCCCCATGTGTTCTAGCTAGCAGGCCAAGTCACAGGAACAACGAGTCCCAGCACCGAAAGCGAGAACCCAGGAAAAGACTGCAGAGAACACAAGGACAGATAAATTACGTTACTCTACTATACCGGCACTACGAGCGAGCTGTAGTCTCTGGTACTACACTCGCTCCTGGCTCGGTAGGCAAATCAAGGCTAAGTCCTCGCCCCTCTACAGACAACTCCTGGGCATGGTCGGGCTCTTACACATGGCACTAGTCTAGTCACAAATTGGATGATGAGCTGGGCATATAACTCGTGAACATGTAGAACGTTCACCAACTATCCTCATCAAGAAGATCGCTGTTCACATTAACCCCTTAAATCTAATACATGTAAATATATGCTTGTCCTAAGAGTAATACGAGAGGTGAGTGCTGAAACTCCTTTAGGACCTCAAGGGAAGGTTATGCATTTAAATAGAGAGAAGAATGAAATGAGAGTAATGTCGTCAGAGAGAAAGAGTGCAACCGTGAGAAGTTGGGAGAGAGGGCAAGGGATGTTAGAATCTCAAAGGTTCTAGGCAACCTGATCATGGAACACACAGCGAGCCTCCAGGCAATGTGCAGTACGACAACATGGGCAGCCCAGGCAGCATAGGCAGGCGGCAATGGACTACCAACCCTGTCGCGCCTAGCTATAAGCGCAAGGCTGCCAACCAGTCCATACGTCTGGCAACAACCCCCCCGGCAGCGTGGCGCATTGCTACCCTCTCGCTCTGAAGCCTAACTCACTCTCTCTCTCTGAACTCCCATTGTCTTATCTATCAACTTCTCTATTGATACTACATATTAAATGGAAGGTCTCGACATGGCTTAAAACAAAACCCACCACTGGTTAGCACATGACGAGACCTTTGCAGAGATACAAAGAACATAGTTATACGTTGTCACACTCAATATAGGCAGCCAGCACGGTACAGTGGTACGGGCGGTACAGTGGAGTACCAAGGAGTACAATCAGGTTGCGTTGCCACGCACTGGGTGCGTCACAGCCCCCCCAAGATTTTAGATAATCGACCTTAGAAGCATTATCAAAATCTGACAGGCAACCAACCGACCTGCTACCCTTAGCTGCCACTAATTGCAAAAGGTGCACAACACCTGAAGTGTGAATTATACATAAAACACAATATCGCATGCATCATGCTACAACAATAAAGACTTACAAAACTAAAAAAAAAAATTCTCGTTTATTTTATTGTTTTATAATCTTTTTGGACGGCGTTATGATAGCCTAATTTTTCTCCTGCTCAACCCACACACCGTGCACGACTATCCTGGATCATCAACCCTTGATAGACAATCTGCTATCACGTTCTCACTCCCGGCAATATGCTGAATGTTGAGATTATACTCTTGGAGCATTAGGGACCACCTGGTCAACCGCATATTCCGATTGTGAAACTGATTTAGGAATTTCAAGGGATGATGGTCCGTATAAATCGTCACTACCGGGCCGTAGGCTGGAACATAAACTTCGAAATGTTTGAGCGACAAAACGATAGCAAGAAGCTCCTTCTCTATAGTCGAGTAATTCCTTTGTGCCGAATTAAACTTGCGAGAAAAGAAGCTCACTGGGTGTTCCAAGCCCTCTGAATCAGTCTGCAGTAACACTGCCCCGGCACCCACACCGCTGGCATCAGTCGCCAGCTGAAAACTCCTGGAGAAGTCTGGGGCTCTCAAAATCGGATGTGTACACAGCAGGTGCTTGACTAGGTCGAAAGCCCTCTGACACTCCGCAGCCCAACAGAACTTCACTGACTTCGACAGTAGATCAGTTAACGGTGCTAAGACAGTAGAGTATCCCCGGATGAAGCGCCTATAATAGCCTATCATACCTAGGAACCGCATGACCTGGCGCTTAGTGGTGGGCCTGGGAAACATATTGATAGCCTGTATCTTGCTCAGGGGGGGGCACACCCGGCCTAACCCGACCACGAAGCCAAGATACTGCACAGTAGCCTTTACAAACTCGCACTTCCTCAGGTTCACCACCAGCCCAGCATCGTGCAACTTCCCAAACAGGGTCTCTAAGTGCCTTAGGTGATTTTCAAAATCGTCATCATACACTATCACGTCATCAAGGTAGACCGTGCAGTTAGGGATTTCGTCACAAATATCGTTCATCAGGTTCTGAAACGTGGCAGGTGCGTTCTTAAGCCCATAAGGCATTACGTTACATTGGTAGGTCTTGCCATCTACCACAAAACCACAAACTTGCTTAGCTCGGTCCGACAGGGGTACTTGCCAGTAGCCTTTTACAAGATCAATTTTAGTAAGGTACTTTGCATTCCCTATCTTGTCCACGCTGTCGTCAACTCGAGGCAAAGGGTAAGGGTTGGTAGTGGTCAAGCCATTTAGCCTACGAAAATCTATGCAGAACCGCACCTTGCCGTCAGGTTTTGGCTGCAACGTGACGGGTGATGTCCACTTCACATAACCTTCAGTGATCATCCCTCTCTCAACCATGTACTTTAACTCCTCCCGTAAAGCTGGCAACTTTACCGGGGGCACACGGTAGGGCACTGACTTGAAGGGCACATTATCACCGACGTCCACGTCGTGCGTTACCTGAGTAGTGAGACCTGGGTGTTCGGCGAAAACAGAGGGGTATGACCTGAACAGGCCTAGGACAGCAGCACCCTGGTGCTCAGGCAGGTGACTTACAGCTTGCCTAGCCTCTTGTTCAGTATTCCCCGCCCACTGTTCCGCGGAAATGACACAGTCCCAGCTATCCTCCTCAGCAGCATGACTGTCCCCACCTCCTTCTCCACCCTGGCCGCTGCAGGCCAGCACAGGGACAGTGAGAGGCTCTGAGGGGCGTCTCACATACTCTTTCATGAGGTTAACATGACATAACTGATGTTTTTTTCTACGGTCAGGTGTTGCAACGAGATAATCAAGGTCGGACAGTTTCTTAGCCACCACATACGGCCCAATAAACTTGGCAGAAAGGGGGTGTCCAGGCAAAGGTAAAAGCAACATTACCTCCTGACCCACCGAAAACTCCCGAAGCTTCACCTTGGCGTCATACTGGTGCTTCATGACCGCCTGTGCATTAACCAAGTTATTACCTGCCGCTGCCATGCAACCTATAAGTCTCTCCCGGCTCTCAAGGATATATTTAAGTACAGACCCCGGCTTCTCTTCGCCCTCCCAGATCTCTTTCACCATACTTAAAGGTCCTCTCACATTATGGCCAAAGACTAGTTGATTTGGACTGAACCCCAGGCTCTCTCCTGGGACTTCACGTGCAGCGAACAGAACATACGGCAGACCCAAATCCCAATCAGTGTCATGTTCTGCACAGTAACAGCGTAGCATACTCTTCAGGGTCAAGTGCCACCGCTCCAAGACTCCCTGACTCTCGGGATGGTAGGCTGACGACACTACAGAACATATACTGTGCAACTGAAGGGTTTGCTTGAACAATTTGGATGTAAAATTGCTCCCCTGGTCTGACTGCACCTCACGTGGAAATCCATAACGGGAACAGAACAATAATAAGTTTTTAACAACTGCCTTTGCCGAGCCGTTTCTCATGGGGTATGCGTCCGGGTATCTCGTAGCCACATCCATGATTGTCAACAGGAATTTATTGCCACTACTAGTAGGCGGGAAAGGGCCAACCAAATCTACTACAACTTTGCTGAACGGAGGCCCGGTGACAGGTATGGGAAACAAAGGTGCCTTCGGGATGGTCTGGTTAGGCTTCCCCGTTGTCTGGCAGGTCGCACACCCAGCCACCCATGCACAGACATCAGCCTTGACCCCAGGCCACCAGAAAAACCTGCCCAATGCCGCCAATGTTTTTGTTACCCCCAAATGACCCGCCACCGGCACATCATGCGCCAGACACAATAAGGACTCTCTATACTTATTTGGAACAACCACCTGGTCTACTACCCTCGCACCGCCCTCCCACTTCGATTTGGGGTCTAGAAATCTGCGGTACAATATCCTGTTGAGCCTAAAGAAATCTCCCGGCTTCGCATCCCCATCTTCCTCCAACTCTATGGCACCATTGCTATAACGAGCTAGGCTAGCGTCTTGCAGCTGCTGCTCACTAATGTCCCTGGGCGTCAATGCATCAAGATGGTTTTGTAATAAGACATTACCCCGGCTAGTAGGCTCTACTGCCTTAGTGGCTCTCGCTACAGCTCTTGCCTCACGCGAAGTCTTACCCAACTCTGCCTTGTTGCACACCATATCTGGGCCAGAGTCAACTCCCGTGTTTATTATAGGTCCAAGTACCGAATCACCGAGAAGTGCAGCAGAATCAATGTCCCTTTTCCTGCCCTTAGCAACCTTCTCCTGATCCTTCCTCCACTGTCCCCGAGGTTGAGTGCTAGGCTGTGCAGGAGCCGCAGAGCGAGATCGGGTTACCACACAGGCCATCTCATCCTGTTGGCACCTCCCAACCCATTCCCGATTCTCACCATCCACGTCGGCCGCCCTCTCGGCAACGACTAAGGGTGGAGTCCCGGAAGTGGGCACCGCAAAGTCGTTGCCGAGAAGAAGGTCGACGCCCTCAACTGGCAAACACTCAACGATCCCTACATCCAGCTCCCTGCACACCTCTCCCACTCTCAACTCCAACCTCACAAGTGGGTATGACCTCGTAGCATTTATACCCTGCACCACAACAACTCTGGCCGCATTTATCGGTTTCCCTGTGAAGTTCCTCAACAAAGTTTGCGAAGCCCCCGTATCCCTCAGCAAGTCAACCCTCCGTAGTTCACTCCCCCAGCTCACAAACCCGTGTCCCCGATGGCTACAGAAAGTGTCCCGGACAGGTGTCGAGCCTTCCGTACGCTTCTTTACCGCGTGTGCCTCAGCTGCTGACAACCTACCCCGGGCAGTTGCTGCAGCCTTCAGAGACACACCGATACTGTGAACCAATGACACCGGCTTAGCGGGAGTGTTACTAGGGCACTCACGTGAATAATGGCCTAGCTTCTGACATTTGTAACATTTCACATCCCCAATGGGCTTCTTCCCTTGTGCGGGCGAAGAAGGGGCCTGACCTTTAGTAAACGGGAGAGGCTTGTGTTTGTAGGTGTTATTAGGTGCAATGCTTTTAGTGTGGTTATGTGTGTCATAGGATTTGTTATTATCGAAAACTCTGGTGGGTGGGGTATAGCGCCCCTTCTGCCCTGACTCAGCCCTCTGAGCGGCACCGCAACCACGAATCAATGATAATCTGAGGTCTGCCATCTTGGCAGCCTCCTCTACTGTCTTGGGACATTTTTCCTTAATGTTCAGCGTTAGATCGGTTCCAGTACATTTGTAAAACTGTTCCAGATAGAAAAGTTGCTTAATTTCCTCAGCCGACTCTGCGTGCTCGGACCGAAACCAGTTATTACCTGCATCTGTTAAGTCCCGTGCGTGCTCCATAAAACTGACGTCGCTCTTCTTATTCACGCCACGGAACTTCAATCTATAAGTTTCGGGTTGCAGTTCGTAGGCCCGGAGCACAGCCTCCTTCACCAGTCCATACACGACACTCTCGTCCAGTGACAGTGCATCGTAGGCTTTCAACCCCTTACCCACTAGACGTGATGAAACTAATGCTGCCCATTTAACCTCCGGCCAGTCATACTCACGACACTTCTTTTCGAAACGAGCAAAAAACTCAGTCACTGCTGTCTCATCAAATGCGGGTACTAACTTAATTAAATGCGAAAGTGAGTCTGTAACCCGGTGCCCACCACCGAGATGACGCCCCGTGGTCTCTACTCTAGACTTCTCGACATCCATTTCAGCCTGGTACCTGGTTGCATCCTGATTGGCTTGGATTCTAGCAACCTCTATGCGTTCTATACTAGACTGTTGACTCTCTTGCAACTTAAGCTTAGCTAGTTCTAGCTGAAATAACATCTCAGGAGACAGGCCTGGGGGGGGGAGAGCACAAAATGGGGGATCCACACCGAGACGTGTTTACGGGTAAGCCAGCTTGCCATTGAGAACCCTCCTGCTGCATCGTGCTAAGAATCGCTGGCTGAGGGCCCAGCTCAGGGGTAGAGTGGAATGGAGGCTTGGAGGGAACCCCCCAAGACCCCACTCCACCCACCGCCCCATCGCCATCACCCAACAAACATGCCACCAAATTCTTCTTGGGCCAACTGTCAGGACAGTCCCGCCCCAAAACCGTGGCTAAACAGCGAAGACCGTAACAATCAATAGCCTGCAGGCGCTGTTCGGTCAAAGGTGTCTGCAAAAATGCCCGGGCATCCCTCTCTCCACTTATAACACTCCCCTCCCTAAATATCTGTTGTACTTGCTGGTCACTAGGCTGTACCGTGTTATCCTCCCCCGTAAATGATGAGTCATTAGACATAGTGCTGGTTATACAATTGCTGTTCATAAAAAAAAAAAAGTGCTTATTACCAATTGCAGTCTCGACTCACAAAATGTTAAAGATGCTTGAATGACTCTACTCTAGACACCCCCAACGAAACAATCTGCAAGTCCACCAATACAATAATGACACAATAAAAATTCCTCCAATATGCAAGAAAATTCTAGCCAGCTCTACTAGGTAGCATAGAATAGTTTTCCAAAAAACATGTGATAGGATACTACTGAATCTTGTGCAAGGTCGCCATTTTGTTACGGCTGGATCGGCAATACATATTCGGGATTCTTGATCGTAGGACAGAAATGGCTTATGTGACAACGACACGCTCGATTCCAGTCCCAAATACTATATGCTCCAGACAACAAAAGCACCAACGCCCTACAGAGTTATCGTCTATGGTAACGAGGTACCTTAACTCGGCGAAAGTGTACAACAGGGGTAGGCTATGAGGCTAAACTCCCTCAGACATTTATAGGTTACGTTATTACTAAAGAAATGCAATACTCAAGAAACTACGTTAATATTAAGCCTCTAATAATGTAGAATAGAAGCAGGCTAAAGGTATGACAGTGAAATGCTAAATGACAAATGTACACGCCTACTTGAAAGCGCGTGCACTAGAATAACTGTCCCCTACTAACATGCACTAGCATGTAGCATACAAGATGTTCATGATCCAGTAGATACCTAATAATACACATGGAAGGAACATAAATAGTAGTCACTTATTATAAGAATGAATCTATACTTGGAATAACTAAAAGGTTGCAGGCAACAGTACTGCGCCGGTAGCCTACTACCGCATAGGCTACTTCGCTTCTCTCACTCTGTCTCCCCTCTGAGTCCGTATGCGCCCTACGCAACAGAACTCCGGACACAGCAGCAAAACGACAGTGCAGTTAATTGATACATGAAAGTATTAATAGTGTTGTCTTGTGTGTGAGTAATGTGTATTGTAAAGTGTTACATACATAAACTTAAAGAGAGCTGCAATGCATAGTAAAATAAAGATATAACCCACTCATCATCCCCATGTGTTCTAGCTAGCAGGCCAAGTCACAGGAACAACGAGTCCCAGCACCGAAAGCGAGAACCCAGGAAAAGACTGCAGAGAACACAAGGACAGATAAATTACGTTACTCTACTATACCGGCACTACGAGCGAGCTGTAGTCTCTGGTACTACACTCGCTCCTGGCTCGGTAGGCAAATCAAGGCTAAGTCCTCGCCCCTCTACAGACAACTCCTGGGCATGGTCGGGCTCTTACACATGGCACTAGTCTAGTCACAAATTGGATGATGAGCTGGGCATATAACTCGTGAACATGTAGAACGTTCACCAACTATCCTCATCAAGAAGATCGCTGTTCACATTAACCCCTTAAATCTAATACATGTAAATATATGCTTGTCCTAAGAGTAATACGAGAGGTGAGTGCTGAAACTCCTTTAGGACCTCAAGGGAAGGTTATGCATTTAAATAGAGAGAAGAATGAAATGAGAGTAATGTCGTCAGAGAGAAAGAGTGCAACCGTGAGAAGTTGGGAGAGAGGGCAAGGGATGTTAGAATCTCAAAGGTTCTAGGCAACCTGATCATGGAACACACAGCGAGCCTCCAGGCAATGTGCAGTACGACAACATGGGCAGCCCAGGCAGCATAGGCAGGCGGCAATGGACTACCAACCCTGTCGCGCCTAGCTATAAGCGCAAGGCTGCCAACCAGTCCATACGTCTGGCAACAACCCCCCCGGCAGCGTGGCGCATTGCTACCCTCTCGCTCTGAAGCCTAACTCACTCTCTCTCTCTGAACTCCCATTGTCTTATCTATCAACTTCTCTATTGATACTACATATTAAATGGAAGGTCTCGACATGGCTTAAAACAAAACCCACCACTGGTTAGCACATGACGAGACCTTTGCAGAGATACAAAGAACATAGTTATACGTTGTCACACTCAATATAGACAGCCAGCACGGTACAGTGGTACGGGCGGTACAGTGGAGTACCAAGGAGTACAATCAGGTTGCGTTGCCACGCACTGGGTGCGTCACACTTAAAAAACACTAGAAAAAACTCAAAGGCTACTCCATCCACTCCCAACCAAACACGTCCTCTATTCTCATCCCACCCAGTCACTGCCACATCATATGCTTCAGCTGCCACCTCACACATCCCTCAATCCTCCCCCCACCCCTACCCCTACTGCCCCACCCAACACCAATCCTCCCAGCCCATTTTTCAATCGCGAAATATTCGCCCAAACTTCAGTCCTTATTAATGTTGCACTCCACCTCACTAACCAAAAAGTTACCCCAGTTTAACAAGCTCCTAAATGATGGCCTGACTGCCCACAACCTCACTGCCATCATGATCCCTGAGTCTTGGTTTCAACACAAGAACTCTCACACTCCAACTCTCTTAGCCACTCCACTTCCTACCCCCAATCCAACATCCTCCCCCCCCCCCTCAACCCATCCTCCTCCACACTATTAATACCCTCAACCTCTACCTCCAACTCATCCTCCACTACCCCTATGCCTCCTCCCCCAAATGCCAACGAAATCCCTGAAATCGCAATCCCTCCCACCAGTGTTCATCCCCCCACTGTAAATGAACCTCAAGAACCCCCTACCCAAAACCCCTCTCTCATGACTGTCATTGACTAACCTGAAATCCCACAATGTACCTCAATCACAATCCCTCAAAAAGACCTTCCTCTCAATGCATCTGACCCTGATCTTCCTGACCTCACAACCCCAACATCCTTCATGCCTCCCCCACCCCCTCCTACACCAAAAACGCCCACCATTCCTCCCCAATCTCCTCTAAAACGTAAACCCAGCAGCCCAGCTGATTTAACTCACCTGAATCAAACCGTTCTCGGTCAAAGTCGACTGCAACCCCAAGAAAAAACGCCAACTCTGCCTCCAAATCTCAAACATTTGGAGGAGGCCGCTCCCTTTCATCCTCTCCCTACCCATCCCGGGCTCCAACATCCTCCCACTCCCCCACACATAGCTCACTTCACGATACCCCATCATGTTAAGAGCCATCCAATTCAACATAAGACACTACTACACTAATAGACACCTACTCACACAGTTAATTCTAGATAATGACCCAGACATAATACTAATCAATAGCACTTGCACATACAACACACATAAAATTAAATTCTTTGGTTACACAACACGACAAACCGACGGCGATGCTCACGATGGAGTTGCAATCATAATTAAAAGCACCATTCAACACGAATTCATCACAGACTGGACATACAAACATTTCCTTGCAGTTAAAACACACACAACACTTGGTCCCCTCATAGTTGCCACCACATGACAGAGACTCAAGTAACATCCACATCTGACACGTCTAGATTTAATTTTCCAGGTTATCAACTGCTCCAAAATTTCAGACCTAAAGGAGGTGTATGTTGCTTCGCAAAATCTGAAATTGCCCTGGAGGAGGTTACTAGTTTCAATTGTCCCTATTTTGATTATTCTATATACAAATTAATTTCTGCTGGTAAATTTAAACACATATGTTGCATCTACCGTTCCCCAAATACTCCTCCAGAGCAAAGTCTTTTTGATTTTCTGTCCTCACAACTCAGTGTCCTCAACTTAAATGCTTCTTCTGAAATCACTGTGTTGGGTGATTTTAATGTACATAATGTTGAATGGCTCACTCATTCAGCCAGGACTGATGATGCTGGTCTTGAATGTGAGCTATTTGCAGACTCATTTAATCTCACTCAACTAGTCAACCAACCCACTCGTGTACCAGATAATCCTAATCATAATTCCCACCTACTGGACTTATTTTTAACAACCAATTCAGAAAATTATGATGTTACAGTGAGGTCCCCGCTTGGATCTTCTGATCACTGTCTGATACAGGCCACCTGTCTATCACCTACCACACCTTCCCACTCTGAACCTGTTTTGGTGACTAAATGGCATTACGATAGGGCAGACTGGGAGGGTCTTCAAGGTTTCTTTATTGATATTCCCTGGACCTCTGTCTTTGCTAATGATGCACACACCACCTTGAGCCACATAAAAGATTTTGTAAAAATTGAAATGGAAACTTTTATTCCTCATCAAATGTACAGTAAAAGATCTAATTCACCTAAATGGTTTGACCATAATTGTGCTAGAGTAACTGAACAAAAAGCAATAGCCTACAATGCATACACAAGATCAAAAACACATGAAGCCTTTAATTACTTAAGAAACATCAGAAATCATGCCAAAACTGTATTAAACCTAACTAAATCAAACTTTCTCCACAAGCAGGCAAATAAACTTCTAAATAATCCAAATGATAACAAAATATTTTGGTCTACTCTTAACTCATTCAAATCCAACTTCACTACTGCTTCATCCATTCCACCATTAAAATCTCCGACTGGCAATCTTGTAAGTGACCCACGAGGTAAAGCTAACCTTCTTGCGGATATTTTCTCCACCAACTCAACCTTAGATGAAATAAATCAAGATGTCCCTGTACTTAATTTTAATTCGCCTGAAATTCCCTCACTTAAATCCACACCAGACATGTCAAAACTATTTTGCAGAATCTCTCAGTAGATAAAGCTCCTGGTCCAGATGAAATTCCTCCAATAGTACTTAAGAATTGCTCCTTGGTGCTCGCTCCTGTATTGGCAAAACATTTCCGTCTGTGTACTCATACCTCATGCTTCCCAGTACCCTGGAAATAAGCAAACATCCATCCAGTTCCTAAAAAAGGTGCCTCTTCAGATCCATCAAACTACAGACCAATAGCTATAACTTCCACTCTTGGTAAAGTCTTCGAAATTATATTAAATACATACATAATTAAGCATCTTGAGAATAATAAATTAATCAGTGATAGGCAATATGGTTTTAGACGATGTCGGTCAACTGCAGACATTCTTTGCCTTCTTACGCATAAAATCAACCAAGCTACAGACCAACATGGTGAAACACATACAATAGCACTGGATATATCAAAGGCATTTGATAGAGTCTGGCATCAATCCTTATTGTCGAAGATGTCACACTACAGCCTTGCATCATTAGTTCCACTAATTTCTTCTTATCTTCATAACAGAAAAATATGTGTAATGGTAGATGGCCATTATTCTCAATTTCACTCAATAAATGCTGGTGTTCCCCAGGGATCAGTTTTGGCCCCAACTCTGTTCCTCATTCATATCAATGATCTCATATCAATGATCTCATATCTACCACTCATAATCCAATACATTCCTACGCAGATGACTCGACACTCCACAGTTCCTTCACATTTACCAATTCTTTCACCCAACCCGATCTTATAAATTCAAAAATAAACACTGCAATTTATCTGAACCAGGATCTTTCTAGAATTAATGAATGGGGACAAAAGAATCTAGTTTCCTTTAATGCACAGAAAACCAAGTGCATTCAATTTTCTAACCAACAGAATCTCACGGACTCCCATATATTTTTTAATGATGTAAATATTCCCACTTCCCCTAGTATTGACATTCTCGGTGTAACATTAACTACTAACTTGAGCTGGACACATTATGTTAGAAGCATTGCTAAGAATGCCTCTAAAAAACTGGGACTCCTGTACAGAGTTCGAGAATTCTTCACTGACGAGCAGTTGGCCGTAATATATAAAAGTCATGTGCGTTCTCAGATGGATTACTGTTCACCTCTGTGGAGTGGAAGTGGAGTGGTTGCATTGAGGCAGTTGGACAAAATTCAAAATAAAGATATTAGATTAATCAATAACCCTGCAATCACACAGGACCTTCCTACATTATCTATACTAAGAAACGTTGCATCCCTTGCATTATTCTACAGATATTTTCACAGCAATTGTTCCGAGGAACTTGCTTCAATTGTGCCGCCTCTCCACATCTTTCCCCGTAGAACTAGGGCAGCTGAGAGCGCCCATGAATTTACACTTTCTCCTCCACAATGCAGAACTTCTGCTTATCAAAATTAATTTATCCCTAGAACTACTACTCTTTGGAATTCACTTCCCTCGAGTTGCTTTCCACAAACTTACAATCTACAAAAGTTTAAATCCAGTTGTTACAAACATTTTATGAATGTAGGATGCCTTTAGGCACATGGACCTTTTTGTTTTATCTGTGTTTTTCCTTCCTCCGTTCATTGTCTCTTAAAAAAAGAAAAAAAAAAACATATCAGACCAAATACCTAGATCCCTTACACAGACCTGAATACTCTATTCAATAACAATGCACCCACACTCATACTTGCAGATTTTAACGCTAGACACCTAACTTTCCAACATTATAGCAATAATCCACATGGAACACAATAATTACTAGCACTACATAACACCAACAGATTACATTTTCTAGGCCCAGACTTTTCTACAGTTTTCACACCACATGGTAATGGTAAACCTGACCTAATTTTTTCAAACCGAGCTTTTAATATATTCCATCATGACATTGCCCCAGGGCCACTTTCAGGATCTGATCACATCCCAGTTTTCATGTCAATATCTTCAAACCCAATTCAAGTTCCATGTCAATCTCATTTTAACGACTCACAAGTAAACTGGGAAGAATTTAAACACATTTTATCTGAAGACAACTACATACGCAAGGGGGGTATCAAGAGTGGTTTGACTAGGATTACCAAAGATAGTTACATTTTTAGTTGATGCAGATAATGATGCGATTGAGGCTAAATTGGCTTCGGTATTAAGACCGCTCGAAGATTTAAATTTATATCGCCGCGAAATGGAAACGCTCTATGAAGATGACGCCGAGTATTTCGCGGACATAGAAACAGACGTGGATTATATAGTGTGTCTTGATAAAGTTATCATCCTCCTCAAAGGTAAGCTACAACACAAGGAGCCAAATCGTGCTGCAGTTAACAGAAATGCCGGTATAACATTGCCAAAAATAACCCTTCCTGTGTTTGACAGTGATCCCACTCTATGGTTGGGATTCTGGGATATGTTCCACTGTAGTGTCCACAGCAATGCGGAGCTCAGTGACATCCAAAAATTCACCTACTTAAGAGGTCAACTGAATGGCGAGGCAAAACAACTAATTGAAGGTTTTGCAATTGAGGGAGCCAGTGCGGTTTCCCTTCTACATAAAACCTATGGGCACAGGGATGGAATTAAGGCGGCACATATAACTAACCTTACTACTTTGAATCCTCCCTCTTACATGTCGAGGAACTAAAGGGATTCTATGCTAGTTTTGAAATTACACTGAGGTCAATAGAGACCCTACAAATTACCCTTAATAGTGCTAGTGTTGTAATTCTCATGTATAAATTACCATCCCCACTAAAGGAAACATTAAAGAGAACTTTAGGTGAAGAAGCTCTGGACCTAGAAAGGTTTGTCCAGGCTTACCAGACAGAAGTGATTAACATGGAAAGCATAGCAGAACTGACTACACCACACATACCAGTTGCTTCAGCATCCTTTGCGGTGCAGGAGGCCTCGGTGCGAAGGAAGGGTTGCAAGTTGTGCGAAGGGGCACATGCATGGTTTAAGTGTCTCAAATTCAAAACCAGTGCTCTGAAAGTAAAACGCGCAAAACAACTCAACCTTTGCACCGGGTGCTTATCTTCAACCCACGGGAGCAATGGTTGTGTGAACCCTGACATCCGCAGCTGCAAGTTCTGTCAAAACAGACACTACCATATCCTCTGTCAGTCCAGATCGCAATGGGACGGTGCAAAGAAGGAGCAAAAACCTCAACGGGTAACAAAGGCCAAGACGCAAACTACCACGATGTCTGTGTCGTCAAAGAAGACTAGTATTATCCTCCCAACTGTTATGCTGCCAACAGTTAAGGAATCAAGAGGAACAGTCAAGATGAGAACACTGCTGGATCAGTGCTCACAGCGCACCTTCATTTTAAATTCCGCTCTGGACTCGATCCATTATATAAAGTTGGGTGATGAAGAGCTAGAGTTGCGAGGGTTTACCGGAGCATGTGAGAGCGAAAAGTACCCAGTAGTGTCCTTCAAATACAAGTTCCGGGGCAGAAACTATCCTCTACAAGCAGTTGTGGTAGAAACTCTCCCGGATCACAAAGGATCAGAATGCCTTGAAGCAGACATGAGAGTTTTGCGAAACAAGGGTTACAAATTAGCTGATCCTCTAATGACACAGACATCTCGACTGGACTTGTTGGTTGGTGCCGATTATTATTATGACTTAGTGCGGCCAGGGTACAAAAAGGAGGGCGACATAATTCTCTTACCCACTAAATTTGGCTATGCACTAAGTGGCTCCTGCCCTAACAACAAGTCTAGCGCCCAAGTAGAGGTAGTTACAATTTTGAAAGTTGCGATCACCCCGATGGATCAATATATATCCACGGAATCAAGTAATCCATGTCATAATGAATTAAAATGTATGTGGGAACTGGATCATCTAGGAATTTCTCCAAACCAAGATTCAAAGGAAAACATGACTGCGTTGGACATATACAAATAGACAGTAACATACTCTGCACAGAATCAGCAATATGAAGTCAGACTGCCATGGAACCAACAAAAAGAGAAGTTGCCTTCTAATTATGGTTTAGCAGCGGGTCGCCTAAGGGGTCTGCAGAAGCATTTCAAGTAAGAACCTGTCTATTGTAGTCACTACACCAACGTTATCCAAGATCAACGTCATCGTGATTTTATTGAAGAGGTTCCTTTCGGTGTTACTGAACACAGTCATTATTTGGCACATCACGAGGTCACCAAGAATAGCACAACGACACCCGTTCGTATTGTGTACGACTGTTCCGCTAGTTCCGCAAAGGCAGGCCAAGTCTTAATGACTGCCTTTACACAGGGCCATCACTGGTGCCAGATCTAGTAAAAATATTGCTGCGATTCAGGGTACACAAATATGCCTGGATAAGTGACATCGAGAAAGCCTTTCTCATGTTGAAACTTCATGAAGAAGATCGTGATTACACCCGATTTCTGTGGCCAAAGGATCCCTTGGACTTCTCTTCACACTTACTTTGCTACCGATTTAAGGTAGTGTTGTTCGGGGCGACTTGCTCACAGTTTCTTCTTAATGCCACGATCTTAAAACATCTTTCCATTATTAAAGAGGATCCCGGAGTTGTGGAGGCTATTAAGCGATGACCAGACAGCTATGTTCCGGGCTCACAAAATATATTGCAGTGCCATAGGCGACCCCACTTGCATCGCTAAACGCATGAAGTTCCACTGACTCAGCATATACCGTCCTCCAAGGATAAGTAAAGTCACAGCAGAGGTGCAGGTCCTTGGTAACTGTAGACCATTCGGTAGCGCAGTCGTCAGGTAGCGGATCGTCTCAATCTAGTTTCAGTCTCCATAATTGCTGTACAAATATTCTGGACCTTATTGTAACGGGCAGTAGTACACCGAGTGGATCGAACAGTTGCGCCGCCACTCTTAAGCACTCTCTTTGTTGCCTTATTGGTCTCTGGGAGGCTAGCGTTGAACGTCAAGAGATCAGTCAGGTAACCATAAGTCCTAATGTCTTCACTCTCTCTTGATTCTTGGCAGCAACACCATCCAAGTGCAGGTCACGTAGTTGAGGACTATTGGTAGCCCATTCTCTCGAGATATAAATGTGCTTGAGACATTATTCTTTGGGCATCCCAGTAACGCTTAATGATGGTCTCTTCATCACTGCCTGTACCCTGGAGGTTGTCAATGTACAAACCTTCCTTAAGCAAAGGTCGCTCCCATAAGATCCATAACTATACCAAGATTAGAGCTAACTGCTGCTTTGCTAGCTGCCAGATTAATCAAAGTTGTGGAGGAAGCCTATCATAATATTGTAAAAGTCGACAAAATTGTTTTATGGTGCGACAGCCAGGTTACATTGCATTGGTTGCGTAGTATGAAGAAGCTTCCAGTGTATGTCGCAAACAGTGTTGACGAGATCAAATCCCTTCTTCCGACTGTAGTATTCCGGTACGTATCCTCTAAAGAAAACCCTAGTGACTTACTGTCTAGAGGTGTTTCGGCAAAACATCTGAAATCTTCTGCGTTTTGGTGGGAGGGGCCCATGTGGCTCCGAAACAAAGACGAGTGGCCAGAAGACATTACCAGATGACCCAACGCCAAAAGTAACTAGCCAAGTCATTGGGACCAATGATGAACAGGACACACGGTTAGGGAACTGGGAAAAATATGGCAGTTATGATAAATTAATTCGGGTAGTTGCATGGACTATTCGATACAAGAATAATTTGAAGGCTAAAATTAAAGGGACGTCTCCCACAGACAGTGCCCTCCTCAGCATAAAGGAACTAAAAGTAGCAGAAAAGATGCCAGCAGGAATGCTTCCCAAAGGAGTACGAGATGCTGTCTGGTGACAAGGGTACTCGCAATAATTTGGTAAACCAATTAGGACTTGTCATGAAAGGAGGTTTACTTGTATGTGAAGGTAGATTGAAGTTAGCGGCTCTTCCGGATAAAAAGAAATATCCGATACTACTGCCTCCCAAACATCCTTTCACTACCATGCTCATCAATATGTGTTGTCGTGTCTGTTGTCACTATGGAGTTAATCACGTGGTCGCATATATACGGCAGAGGTGGTGGATTCCTAAGATAAGACAAGCAGTAAAAGAAGTGACCAGTATGTGTATAACCTGTCGTAAAATACAGGATAATATCTACGCGAAAGCTAGAGTAGGCTACCTCCTCTACCAGACATCAGGACTACTAGAGATCCCTTCGTGGTCACGGGGGTTGATTATACAGGAGCAATTCCTGTCCGTGACTCACACAACAAGGTTTATATGCTTTTATTTATGTGCGCTACTACAAAAGTTATTCACATTGAAGTAGTTAGCAATATGACCTGTGATCAGAGATTTTGTAGTAGGCAGGGATTTCCGCAGATAATGTTAAGCGACAATGTTTATGGGAGCTTCCAAACACTTGGAAGACATACAAAGCGATCCCAGTCTTCGGGCTCATCTTGCCGAAATCCGATGTGAATGGCGTTTTATTCCAGCACGTGCGCCTTGGTTCGGAGCTATCTGGGAGAGAGTCATAGGTATTGTGAAGGCTGTGCTTAAAAAAGTACTAGGTTGTGCTCTAGTCTCCTTTAAGGAACTAACTGCTGTCCTATTGGAGCTGGAGGCTACCGTGAATGATCGCCCTTTAACATATGTCTCGGGTGATCTGGAGGACCCTTGCCCTATTACTCCATCCATGCTGGTTAAAGGTCGTAGACTTCGTGACTTCCCAAAGGACCTAATTCAGCTAGAGGAGCTGCAGGATCCTAGTTACGATGGGTCTTATCTTTGCCTTCAGTGTTTTTTCTTGGTGTAACCAAGCTCACAAATGGAAACATATTTTTTTTAGATTAAAGGGATAATTAGTTTTGCTCTTTCTTTAACTAATTACTCATTTGACCGCCTTTGTCACCTGCAGAGCGCCCTGAATAGCCCAGTAGCATGAAGGTCCTGGACAAGACTGGCCGCTCTGTGGACCTCTCCTGGACCCGACCCTATGACGGAAACTCTCGCATCACTCGCTACATCGTTGAATACAAGCTGAGCCGACGTAAGTTTGAAATTATAGTGTAAAACTTGCAAAATAAACCAACCAAAACAGGGACGACACAAGATAAAGACAAAACAACTTTTTAAATCACAATGTGGAAGTAACACTTTAGCAAAATAAAATGTTGAAATAAAAGAACAAAAATACTTAATAAGTTTTTTGTTTCAAGCTTAAGATCTTGCTGAAATATAAATTTGTATCATGTTTATTCAATGCAAGATTGTAGTTCATTATAACTTGTGAATCTCTAATATAATTTTGCATATGACTATACAGTACTGTACAGGTAATCATGGCTCATACGCGGAAGATACTTTATTGATGAACTTTTCTTTTCACTTCCCTTACTATATTATATAAGGGATTTTGAAAATTATTTAGACATGGTGTGGTAAACTATCAATGGAAGTTAAATATTACTAAGCTATAATGAATAAAAATAAAATAAATCTAAATGAAAACTACTCTATATCTAAATTGAATTAAATCTGAAACAAGCTAATTTATATCCAAAGGTCTCGCATAATAAATGTATATATAGGGTAAGGTTATAAGGGTTAATATTAGCCAGGAATTAACTCACCAATAGTTCCACATGGCAATGAGGCAAGGGAGAACGTTTACCCAATATGGCGGTGGACAATGGGGAACGAGACTCGAGTCAAGTTAACCCGTGGAGCCCCGGCTAGTTTTGTAATGTTTGCGCACCAGAACCCGGCCGGTTTTCAAAAAATGGTTTTATTCCAGAAACAATAGCGAATGGGTTAGGAATGAAGGAAAAACCACGAAAAACCGCTCAAAAAGCTTAAAGAATGGTCCTACAGAGCCCCCGAAAACGTATTTTACAAGAGTAAAAAATTGAAGGCAATTACCCCAAAAAACCAGGTTATTGCGCGCTCACGCGCACGCACGTGGACTTTGAGAGTTTTCAACCATCAGCACGGTTGCGTGGGATACGTACACAGTTCCCATACAAATCTGAGCCCTCTTGCGTGGCTACACCTGAGGTTACGGTCGGCGCAATTAGGGGCAATTAGGGTGACGCGCCAGGCGCGTCTCTGGGGCTGTGCGTTACATACATCGCCGACGCGCCAGGCGCGTCGCTGGGGCTGTACGGGTTAAAGAAAGAATAAATGATTACATGGGAATGGACATGATTATTATGCTTATCTATCAGTCAGTCATGGTGTCGATGAGAGCGTCGTGATGGTGTAGCCGAGTGTATTGCTGTATTTTTTTTTTTTTTTTTTTTCTATGTGATTGAGGGAGGCAAAAGGCATAACTGCCTATAGCGAGTGCCTCCCCCATAGTTGAAAGAGTGACAGGGCCAAAATCAAGGGACGTTCGAGCCAAAATGCCTGGACACACGGAGTTTGAAGCAATTTAAGTCATAGGAAGAGGGAAAGACTGATTCTGGGAGAGAGTTCCAGAGCTCAGATGTTGAGTAGAAGAAAGTTTGAGAGTAACGTTTCACTCTTGGGTTGGAGTAGGGGTGGGATTGAGTTGCAAGACGGGTACCACGTGCCCTACGTAAAGGAGGTGGTATGCACTGGGATAGCTCTGAGGAACACTGATTATTATAGTAGCGATAGAATAGCGTATGTGTATTGTGATTAGAGGCACAAAAGCACGATCAACTGAGGGCGGAAATTTAGATGTTAACTGGTTGGTGTTCATGAAGGCTCTGGTATTCCTCGAAGACACACCTTGCTGCCTTGGCAAAACGCCAGGAGCCCAAATTATCGTACCGCATCTAGGTTGCTCTATACGATAAATTATATTAATATATACGATAAATTCATATATACTACAAAAGACCATGGCAATATTGCTTAATAGCATATTAGGCCTTTTATAACTTAACCTATTTACAATCTTATAATATACGATCTACTCATCCTACGTCGTGCTGTAGGAGCGATCGTGGCGTCACAGAGACATACGAGATCACAAAAGAGTCATATTCTATCGTATTTATACGATACACTCCCCCCACAAAAAAGACCTGAACCCCACCTTAAACCTAAAGTTGCCCAGAGGCTATCTTCTGACGCCACAAGTCGACGGCGCCAGCAGCAGCGCGTCTGGGACGCGTCCCGGTCCGAGAATGATCACCATCAGTAAGAGGCGAGTCGTTCCTTTGAGAATCCTCGGACCCAGCAATAACAGGTGGAGCATCAGATTGCAATGCGAAATCGAGCTCCAAAGCGTACAAACGTGCGATAGGACGAACAGTAGTTCCAGTGGCTGTCTTCAATAGCGCCACCCGCTCTACAGAGTCTGCCCCCTTGTATACCTCCAACACGCGGCCTAATTTCCAGTATAAACGAGGACTATCTTCTTTAATTAAAAGAACTTCACCAACTGTAGGTGCCATTGGTCTACCAGAGGGAGTAACACTCCTTTCCCTCAATGCTAGCAGATATTCACTAATCCACCGTTTCCTAAAATCCTCGATTATCCTGGATATATACTGGTATCTCTTAGACACCGCTACCTCAGAGTACAACGAGGGATCCTCTAACTCTACTATGGACTGAAAATCAGATGGAAACGCAGTCAATGGTTTTCCATATAGCAAGTGAGCTGGCGTTAATGGTAGTGGTTCTTGCAGGTCGGTATACACATATGTAAGCGGGCGATCATTCACGACTGCCTCTATCTCTGTGAGGACTGTCGTCAACCCACTCTTCTTTAATAGAGCACGTCCTACAACCGCTCTGAGTCCTGACTTTACTATGCCGACACACCGTTCCCACATTCCACCAAACCAAGGTGCCTTAACTGGAATGAACCTCCATTCGCACTTCTTCTCTCCCAAAAAAGTGATGATAGTAGGATCACTACTCATATCCTTTAGATATTTTGATGCTTGGACATAAGTGGGAGCATTGTCGCTAAGAATGAGTTGAGGGAATGAACGTCGGGCACAAAACCGTCTAAACGCCAGCATAAATTCTTCGCTAGACATATTATCACATAGTTCTAGGTGTACCGCTCGAGACGTCGCACAGGTAAACAATAATATATAAACCTTCTAATGCTCCCTCGTCTTCAATGCCCCTGTGTAATCTAATCCTACCGCTTGGAAAGGTTCTACGTGCTTTACACGGCATTCAGGTAGAAGTGGAGCTGGTCCAGTTGCATATGGTTTACCCTTTAGTCTCCGGCATATTACACTCTTTCTCACTACGCGTCGAGCTACTTGTCGAACTCTGGGTATCCACCATGCGAGACGTAAATTTTATATAATATGACATACCCCGTAGTGTTTTACTTCCCTATGTGCACGTATGATCAATAGATCAGTAACGTTATGTCTTGTTGGCATAAGTATAGGTCGGTTTGTGCCGTCTGGTACACCCGACCACTTCAGGCGACCCTCACACCTGATGAGGCCATTGTCTAGGTGCAACCTTAGTTGACGCACTATATTAGGCATTAATGTCTTTTTCGAGCTTTTCAAGGATTCTAATTCATTGGAAATGGTTTCTACTTTTTTTTTTTTTTTTTTTTTTTTTTTTTTTTCCCAACTTACTTCCTCTCGGGCATAGGCTGAGAGCCTTAACATTCACCGCTTTACAATGAACAGTTAAGCCCGTGAGGTCTTGTTCCAGTCTAGGGAGTGAGACATGTGAAGCACGTAGAGTACAACGAGCACCTGCCATCTTGTCTTCACATGAGGCACGGTGCTCACTCATGGCCCGAAACGACCCCATCTCTGAAGCCACCTCGTTCCCGTGCTTCACTGTCTCACCCCCTACACTCGGACTCTCACACTTACACACACACAACGCCACCTGTTGAGCAGATAACTCACCAGGCATTGCACCCCTATAGCATATTTTGAATATGGAAATATTCATACAGTGCTATTTAATCAGGGAACAATGAGGGTATTTTATTGACGTTTCAGTGGGCTTGTGGTAATGCACTGATACCAGATACAGCACAAATTCCATCCCAATAATATCTTCCCATTGATACATCGGGATTTGAACCCGGGACCTTTGGATTACCAGGCCAGTGGCAAGACCACTCCACCACACCTCCCCTAACTTGAACCCATTTGATTAAAGTTACTTCAGCTGCTATAAATTCACGAGCATCAATGTTGTGACCCCTGTTGCAGAGTTGGCCCATTACTTTAAGCTTGAGATTGGATACATATCGCAACACCCAAGCTACAACTCTGACTAGTTTATTATAGTCACCGAATCTTGCCCACTTCCTGATAGGACCCGGTGGCTCATTTGGTTGGGCTGTAACTGCCACTGTTTCCAGTGGCAGAAGTCTCTCACCAACAGCATGCCATATCGTCCATTCACTTTCATGGAGCAGCCACTTTGGACTATGCCACCACAATTCGGACTTCATTAACTGGCTAGCCGTTATACCCCTAGTTATGAGATCACTAGGGTTTTCTTTTGTATTTACATAATGATAAGCAACATCTGGCAAAAGGGCTCTAATCTCATCTACACTATTCCGCACATAAACTGGCAGAGACTTCTTGCTATGTATCCAGTTGAGTGCGACCTGACTATCGCACCATACATGAACGATTTCAATATTTAATTCGCTCTCGTATGCTGCGCGTACATGTTGCACCAGATGTGCTAATAGCAGCATGGCAGTCAATTCCATTTTAGGGATAGTTACCTTTTTAACCGGGGCTACCTTGGCCCGGGCTGTAACTAAATGTGCCCCAAATGAAGTAACGACATATATGGCTACCCCGTATGCCGTGGCGCTAGCATCGCAAAACGTGTGTAACGTAACGTCACCGAACGCCACCACTTTACGAGGTATAGGTTTAGTACATGAGGATGGCATATTCATTCAACAACAATGTCCCTTGGTCATTCAGGTCCTCGGGCAAACTGTCATCCCATCCTAATTTACGTCTCCAAACTTCCTGCATTGGAATCCTAGCTCATATGGTAACGGGTAATGCTAGACCCAAAGGATCAAACAATTGCGCAACTTTGCTCAACAGACTTCTTTTGGTGTGCGCTCCTGTCTGCTGAGCAAAAGACCTTGTTTGAAAAGTTAGTATGTCATGTTTAGGTTGCCAGATCATCCCCAAATTTCTGGACTTTTCCTGGTTAAGAGATGCCGTACCATCCACCTGTATTAAACTCTGAAGATCTTCACTATTAGTAACCCACTCGCGGAGAAATAGATGTGCATCCGCAAACAATCTGCGTCCTTGCCAGTATGCATATAACAAATCATCTTGACTATCGCTAGTACCCTGCAAATTGTCAATGTATAATCCGCGAGATAGTTTACTTGTGTCCTCATGAGTGTCAGCTAGATGTTTTCTGATTGTGGCATTTAACAAAAACTGCGAGCAAGTGGCCCCAAAGAGTACAACCCGAAAACGGTATATTATGATTGGACTTTCAGAGTCGCCAATGTCGCTGAACCAAAGAAAGCGGGTAACATCTCTATCTTCCTCCTTTAGCTTGACCATCAAGAATGCTTTCTCGATGTCACTGGTATAGGCGTACTTCCCCAGCCTAAACCGCAATAGATGTTGGGACAGGTCCGACCCCATGGGCGGACTTGTCAACAGGCGGTCATTTAGACTGGGTTGTTGACCTTGGTGGGCAGAACAGTCATACACCACCTGTATTGGTGTGGTGACGCTATCTTTCCTTACCCCATGATGGGCCAGATAGTGAACCCTACCCTTCTTAAGCGGTTCCTCGACATTGACTCTCTCTATAAAGCCCCTATCCTCATAACTCCGAAATACATCGTCATACGCCTGGCGCGTGCTCGGTTCGTTAAACAATTTACGCTGTAATGCGCGCAAGCGACCTAATGCCAAACCATAGTTGGTAGGCAGGCTTATCTCACTGTTCTTCCAGGGTAAACTAACTTTATATTGCTTGTCTGAGGCACAGTAGCACACAGACTCGTCAAACCTTTGTAGCGCAACTTCCGAGTCATAATCAGTCTCCATAGGATTAATGCCTATGTGATCCAATTTCCACAGTCGTTCCAGGTCGAACTCGGCAGCCATCTTAGGGTCACTAGGTTGGGAATCCTCCCTTCCCAACTCCTCTGCTGCGGTTACATTGACTCTATATATCGAGACCGTGTCGACCAGGACCTTTGACTGTGTAGTATGCACCTTTCCGCTCATGCAGTATCCAAATTTAGTGGAGATTAAAATTACACCACACATCTTTTTAAATCCAGGGTATACTACTTCATAATAATGATCCACACCAAGTAGAACATGCACCTCACTCTGATTTCCCATGGGATTTGACAAGTTAACCCCTTTGCTACGTAATGCATGTTCCACCTTCTTCACACCCACAGATACATATTCTGGTAGGGTGTCTACTACGATACAAGTCATAAAGTACCGGTTTTTACGGTAGAAATATGAAATCTCCGCTATCTCGTAGTCTTGCTTATCAGTAACCCCTGTGATCGAAGAGTCTCAGCCCCTACGATTCGGTGCTTCAGTCCCACTAGTGGCTATAATGGCGGGAGGGATGAAGGGTGCGGGCGTAGCCCTCTCTCTATGTATCATCCTTCTCAACATCCAGAGGGGCTGTGCTGATATACAGGTGCAGAGGGGACCGGTAGTGTACCAGGTCAACACTAAACAAGTATTGAGAGACCTCGTCACACAGAAATCACACACGAGTGAAATTTCTGTCACCATTCCTGCCTGGTCTATTTCATATATCGGGAAGATGCCGCGACTGGGCAAATACTCTGGCACAACCTCGCTACAACACCTATTGTGCTACACTCTAATTAGCTGCGGAGATGTAGAGACCAACCCCGGCCCTAGTTCAACGTTGAAGAAACCTCACCACCAAACAAGTAAGGCAGACACCGACATTTCAACAGTCCCTAGCAGTAAAATTTGTTATAACAAACTGGGCCAGCAGGCACCCAAGTCTCCCGTCACGCTCCAACTCACAACCAAGACCGCAGGGCAACCGCCAGCACAGTGCCAACATTCTACCTACTCAACATTACCCTCAACTGTATCATCACTACCACAGATATCGGTGACCCAAGTAACACAACATGCAACCAGAACACCCAAACAAACAGGAAGCTCTAGCAAACACATCGACAATGAAGTAACAGCAACAACGGCCAAGAACAAGGACATAAAACAACAAATACAGGTAGGGGTGGGAGGGGGGCAAGGGGGAGCCACAACCTGTCCTCATCTCACGCGCTCACACACCATCAGCCGCTCACGGCGCACAGCTGATCACCACACCGCCAGACGTACGATGAACAGTAACAGGAAATTATGTATAGTGTGCGATATTGGATTCAACAAAAGGAGTACAACGTCACAATGTAGTAGTTGTAATGAAACAGTACACGATCGATGTACTTACGTTACTAGCAGAAAAGAAGTGGAATGCGATAAATGTAGGGAAATGGCTATTAAGGGTCCTAAAATCATTTGTGAAATATGTGAATCACTCATAACAAGAAAACAAAGGATCATAAACTGTGTTAAGTGTAAAACTGTAGCTCACATGAAGTGCATCTCTAAGAAGACCAACAGTGAAGAACGGGAATTCCTATGCAACATATGTGCCTTGCATTCATTACCGAATATTAATGTAAATGAACGAATTAGTATTAACAACTCAGAATCCAGCCAGGACACATTCAAAATCAAAGATGAATACAGAGTGTTCACCAACAAAGGGCTCCATCTTATCCACATTAACGCCAGATCAATGTACCATAAATTGTCAGAATTAAACTTGTTAGCTAATAAGGCCAAAGCTTCAATAATTGCAATCACAGAAACCTGGCTGGATTCAAGTATAAACGATGGTGAAATAAACATTCAAGGTTTCAATATGGTTAGGAATGATCGCAATAGGCATGGGGGAGGAGTATGTCTGTATGTAAAAAACAACCTCACACACACAACCAGGACCGACCTCCATGTAGAAAATCACGAAGCTCTGTGGATCGATCTACACCTGCCGAGGACAAGACCCATCACAATTGGGGTATGCTATAGGCCACCAGACGACACACAATTCTTGACCAAATTTGAACGAACGTTGTCATCGCTAGACCCTCGGAATGAATCCATCATACTAGGGGATTTTAACCTGTGTTACAAACAACGAAATGATAGGCTTGTACGAGAATATAGGCATATACTGACAATGCACAATCACAAACAACTCATCACAACCCCCACACGTATCTCTGAGAACACTGCCACAATAATAGACCACATAAACTGTAACAGAGAGGACAAAATATCCCAATCAGGGGTTATACAGACTGGGATAAGTGATCACTTCGTCACATATTGCACACGAAAAACCACAAAAATTACCCTAGAGAATCACAAGATTATCAAAACAAGGTCACTCAGAAACTACAATAAAGAAACATTTCTGGACATTTTATGGAATACAGACTGGTCTCCAGTGTTTGGAAGTACAAACGTTAATGACGCATGGGTTGGCTTCAGAACCATCATCACAAACATTCTAGACGAAATAGCTCCTCTGAAAGACATACGAATTAAAGCAAGGTCAGACCCATGGATCAACAATGACATACTACACCATCTGGAACACAGAGACAATCTGTTAAAAAGGCTAGCGAAACATAGACAGGATCAAGGTCTGAAACATGAATTCAACAGGGCCAGGAATAATCTAAGTAGGAAAATAAAATCAGCGAAAACTAATTATTTTCACAATAAGGCAGAGGAATATCAGAATAACCCAAAGAAACTATGGAGGCACCTAAAAACAACAGGCTACAGCAACAAGACAAGGGATTCGTCTAACACTAATATTGCTCTCACCATTAATGATCAGATTTGCCACGATAAACGACAAATTTCAACCTACTTCAACTCCTCCTTCACCTCCATAGCAAACACACTTGCACAGAACCTACCTCAACCTCTCAATAAATACACAACAACAACGGCCACCTTTCGAAATTTCTACAGAGATAAAGACATACACCCAAACACATTTGGATTGCAAAATGTTACACCAAAATACACTTTTGACGAGCTGTCTAACCTAAATGTACATAAAAGCACAAGACCAGACAAAATTCCTGCCAAATTTCTACGAGATGGAGCCATTGGTATAGCAGGCCCCCTAACCCACATCATCAACTTGTCAATTAACACCAACACTGTACCTGCTGAACTGAAGGAAGCTATTGTAACCCCTCTATTCAAGAAAGGAAATAAACTAGAAGTTGGTAACTACAGACCAGTTAGCATATTATGTATTGTATCTAAAATCCTTGAAAGAGCGGTATACACCCAAATTGAACACTACCTCAAACAAAATTATCTATTCTATAAGTTTCAATCAGGTTTCAGATGCATGTACTCGACAGACTCCTGTCTCATCCACTTAACGGATCACATTCGTAAAGAAATGTCTAAAGGTAACTACACCGGTATGGTTCTTCTTGATCTACAAAAAGCGTTTGACACAGTAGACCATGATATCCTATGTAATAAACTACAAGCAATGGGCATAGGATCTGTGAACTGGTTTAAATCTTATCTTAGTGGTAGAACCCAAAGAGTCAAAATTGACGATAATATATCTGATCCTATGCCAATTAACTGTGGGGTCCTGCAGGGAAGCATCCTTGGTCCCTTACTCTTTCTTTGTTATGTGAACGACATGGAACTGAGCGTCTCATGTAAATTATTACTGTATGCTGACGACAGCGTGCTTCTGGTTTCAGGAAAAGACCCAATAAGTATTGCCGCTTCACTTTCCAAAGAACTAGAATCATGTAGTGAATGGCTAGTGGACAATAGACTATCTCTTCACCTGGGCAAGACGGAAGCCATCTTATGTGGAACAAAACGCAAACTGAAAGACATTGTGGGCTTCTCGGTCAACTGTAATGATATTCCTATAACAACAGTGTCACAAGTTAAATATCTCGGACTAAAACTGGACGCGAGTTTGTCAGGTGAAACAATTTTGGAATCTATCCTGAGTAAGTGTAGAGCACGTATAAAATACCTGTATAGACAGGTGGGATGCTTGCCCGCGGCGACCAAAAAGACCCTCTGCCAAGCGCTTGTTCAATGTCATTTTGACTATTCTGTGTCATCCTGGTACTCTGCATCATCTAAATCAGCACAGCACAAACTTCAGGTCACTCAAAATAAAATGGTTAGGTTCATGCTGAACCTAGGACCCAGATCACATGTTGGCCAGGAACAACTTCAGTCACTAGGTATGCTCAATGTCGCTGACAGGGCCAAACAAATCAGGCTCACTAATGCCTTCAAAATTTTCTATGACAGAGCTCCAGAGTACCTAAAGAATGATTTTGTTAAAGCAAATGAGAGGAGTGGACATAATACAAGAAACAGGATGTTTAATTTTAAGGTCCCGAGAATCCAAGGACAGGGTAAGCAAACATTCTTCTTCACCGCCATCAAAGACTGGAACGACCTACCCCAGTCAGTCCGTGAAAAGAGAACACTGTATTCCTTCAGATGTAGCCTGAAGGAACACCTGAACCGGACAGCTGCGAGAAGGGAGCACCAAGCTTATGTCTACTACTAAATGCGACATAAGAGATAGACAAACCAAACTGAAATGATTACTGATTACGGATTACTAATATTTACTATAGGATGTAAGGTATCTTAAAATAACCCCCTAGAAATACTTTCTCTAAAGTATCTATTTCTTTATCCTCCCCATTTTTCCCCAGCTAACCTAATCCCACAAGGACCCCAATGGAAATACGCCTAACGGCCTTATTGGGCTATCCTTAGTTGGAATTATGCAAGGCTGGTACATGTCATATTTGTAACAAACTATGTGGTACCAACTCTGTAAATTGCTAACTGAATAAATATTATTATTATTATTATTATTATTATGATAAAGGAACGTTGAGACCCTTGATCTAGAAGTACCCTACAAACTTTGTTCCTGTCATTACCTTCCATGGGAATCTGTATTGTGGGCAATATAGTGGTGTCTTGCGTGCTACCTAGTGTCACAGTTGTAGTACCCTCTGTTTTGACGTCTTTGACTGTATCTGCTGTAGGACACAACTTATCAAAGTGATGTCCTTTGCAGTGGCGACAGGGCCTTAAATATGTAGCAGTACATTGTCCCTGCTTACCATGTTCCCCACTTAGACAACCCACACATAGCTTCAATCTTTTCGCCTGTGCTGGTTTTGTCTCATTTGTTGGGTATTTTACGCAGAAACTCCATTTAAGTTTGTTGTTACATAGCTTACATAGAATCTGAGCAGGTTTCTTATACGCACCCTCTTTCTTTTCTTTAGTCCCCACTGTCATGCTTATTGTTCCCCTCTTCTCCACATTCTCACTCCCTCCCGACACATACATTCTCCCTTTGTTCAACTGTAGATTATTGATCTCCTTGCTGAACTGAGTTTTGAACTCCCCCAGCTCAAATGATCTTACCTTATCAAGTATTGCCATAGGAAGCTTCTGACGCAAGATAATGACTATCATTTCCTGCGTGGTAAGCCCTAGGGTGTCTAGCGATCGAGTATGGCACTCCATATTTGCCCTGAAGTTTGTCAACTCATCAACCTTATACTGTGGTTCTGCGAGCCCCAACAAGGCAACGACATGGGCCATCTTCAACTGCTCTCTATCCCCGTATGTGGACTCTTAATAAGTGTACCGCTTCAAGATAACTACCACCCACTACTGCAAAACCCTCTATTAAATGTAAGGCCTCTCCTTCCATTTGTCCCTTCAGATAGTGAAACTTGCGGACATTATCTAAAGAGGATTCATGAACCGTAGATCGAAATACGTCCCAGAAAGCTAACCACTCAGTTAACTTGCCCCCAAATGTAGGAAGATTGAGCTTTGGGAGGTGTACAGTATGTTTTGGGTCAGCCCTTCTATGGGCCTCATTATCGCCTCCCTTCTTACTCGCGACAGCACGCTGTAATAGCTACTTCGCTCTAAAGACAGGTTCGTCATAGAGGGCGCGATTATAACACTCTGTAACTATCTCTTCCTCCTCTGTCATGTCAGCCACAATCACCTCACTCAGAGCCGTAATACGACCGTGGGTAGCTTGGACGTTTTCTAATCTAGCCTCCAATTCCTCTAGTTCAGCAGTAGTGATGAAAGTGTTGACGTCCATAATTAGCCTATTTAATACTCCCCGAAGTCCCGCCCTTTGATTTTTAGGGGCTTTGGTCAGCACCCCACTAGACGGTGTCTCTTTATGGTCTTTATCCATTTTGCATGTGAGCCTATAGGCTATGTATCTAAATGTTACGTTACAAAGACAACGGCAAATCAATAGTCTAGTTAAGAGACGCCGACCGGCGGACTTCTATGTTATGGAGAAAAAATAGTACACTAAATAGCAATACCTACTAATGGATCATATTGAAAAAGAAAAAATGTTAGGTCAGGTCATATGTCACAGGAAGTCCGAAACGGAAAAGAAAATTATTGGGGAAAGATGATGGGTGGGATGCAGGACTTAGGCAGGCGCAACGATGTGACCCTGCATTCCGGCTCTAACCATCGCTTGGCTAGCCTTGCCAGTTTATCATAGAGTTGTTCCTGCATCCTATTATATGTCCCCTTGTTCATTGCCTTAAAATCCCTTACTGGTAGCTAATTCCCGGGTCTGGGCACCAATGTGGTAAACTATCAATGGAAGTTAAATATTACTAAGCTATAATGAATCAAAATAAAATCAATCTAAATGAAAACTACTCTATAGGCTATCTAAATTGAATTCAATCTGAAACAAGCTAATTTATATCCAAAGGTCTCACATAATAAATGTATATATAGGGTAAGGTTATAAGGGTTAATATTAGCCAGGAATTAACTCACCAATAGTTCCACGTGGCAATGAGGCAAGGGAGAACGTTTACCCAATATGGCGGTGGACAATGGGGAACGAGACTCTAGTCAAGTTAAAGAAAGAATAAATGATTACATGGGAATGGACATGATTATTATGCTTATCTATCAGTCAGTCATGGTGTCGATGAGAGCGTCGTGATGGTGTAGCTGAGTGTATTGCTGTATGTGTATTGTGATTAGAGGCACAAAAGCACGATCAACTGAGGGCGGAAATTTAGATGTTAACTGGCTGGTGTTCGTGAAGGCTCTGGTGTTCCTCGAAGACACACCTTGCTGCCTTGGCAAAACGCCAGGAGCCCAAATTATCGTACCGCATCTAGGTTGCTCTATACGATAAATTATATTAATATAATACGATAAATTCATATATACTACATAAGACCATGGCAATATTGCTTAATAGCATATGAGGCCTTTTATAACTTAACCTATTTACAATCTTATAATATACGATCTACTCGTCCTACGTCGTGCTGTAGGAGCGATCGTGACATCACAGAGACATACGAGATCACAAAAGAGTCATATTCTATCGTATTTATACGATACATGGTATTGTTAAATCAATTATAATGGAAGTTGAGTTTATGGTTAAATATTGGCTAAAAATATACGTTTGCCTGTACATGTAGCTTCTACATAATTGAATGATAAACTTGAGACAGTGAATATTGATTTAGGGAAATCACTGACTCAGTTTATGTACACCAAGTGAATATTTTAAAGTTTTACATTGGTGTCTCAAAATTGCCCAATGAAATATATACAATCACTACAGGCAATTATATTAGTGAATGCCCTGCTCAACTGATGGTCGAGCAAGGCACAGGGTTGCGCTGCTTTCATTGTTCCTGTTATATTCTGGCTGAAGTATAAACTGTTCGGAGCTCCAGACGATGGACTTACGGTGATCAAGACGCTGCTGGAGTCGCAGGAAAGGGCATACCGAGACGCTATGAACATTCTTGTGATTCAGTTCAACTCAAGAATAGAAGTACTGGAAACAAGACTTTTTGATTTAACGAAGAGCCTTGAATTTAGTCAAAATGAAGTGGATGATATCAAGACGAATATAAAGAACGTAAGAAGAGAGAGGAACGATGACAAGAGCATGATAGAAGTACTGAGTGGCGACTATGAAGCAGTTAGGGTTCAGAACCGCGAAATCGAATGGCGTTGCAACTACCAGGAGGACTATAATCGGAGAAGCAACCCGAGGATATCTGGTGTTAGTAAACGACAGGATGGCGAGACGTGGGAGCAGACAGCCGAGTTAGTTAAGTCCTTGCTGGTAACCAAGCTACGGGTGCCGGTGATGAACCTTGAACGTACTCATTGTGTGGGTCAGCCCCTGGGTAACCAGCCGCGCACTATTGTTGCTTGGTTTACCCATTACTCAGACCGTGAGGCAGTAATGAGAAATACTAACAAGCTAAGAGGAACACAAATATCGATAAATGAGGACCTTTGCCAAGCTTCTCGGGTATTAATCTAGAGCCTAATGCCACAACTTAAGCAAGCACAGGGAGAAGGAAAGATCGCTTGTTTTAGGCATACCAAGCTAATTAATAAAGAGAAAACATTTGGTCAACGATCAACGAATCCCTTCAACACGAGCCATGGCCATGCTACAACTGAGTTATTGGGGGGGGGGGGGGGGGAGGAGCAACAGGCGTGGTACCAGTATCAACAGGGGACCAAGTTGCAGCTACTATGGACCAGGCATGTACCCTACAGGACCAGGTTAACACTCTACAACACCAGGCTGCATCTTCACAGGCCCAACCACCGGCCTCGCCTCTGGAGCGGACCTCACCTTGGGACCAGGCTATGCCTCATTACTTGGTCCCACCTCGGGACCGAGCCCCACCTCAGGACCAGGCCTCGCAGCAGGACCGGGTTCCTCCTCAGGACCAGGCCCCACCTCGAGATCGGACCCAGGCGACGTCACGTACCCAGACTCGAACACCAAACAGGGCCCCGCCCCAAGACTCTAATACACCTTCACGGAAAAGTAACACCGGTAATAGAAAAAATCTTCGAGACCGTAAAAAATAATAACTATGGTATGCGTGCTGTCATTTCCTGTTTGTTCATTTGTTTTTAACTGTTAGATCTAGTTGATAATTTATTGATGTGGGACACTGAACATTGGTTTCCGTTTTAATCTTTAAATGATAATGAATTAATGAATGTCTTAGAAAATAATACTCCCTTTTACTCAATCGATGGTTTAAATTCAATAAATTGTAATCCAATTTGTATCAACAATGACAGGTACAACGTGGACCTAGACGAAAATTAATTTTTGTTTAATTACAGAAATATGTCAATCCATCAATCAAAATATATTTGTATGAATGATATGATAGCTCAACCAAAAGAATCTACAAGTCTCTTCACCGTATTCAGCATGAATATAGCAAGCATTCCATCAAAACTACAAATTGTTGTTGACCAAATTATGTATGAAAATATTAGTATGATATTATAGGATTTTCAGAGACAAGATTGAATAGTGCACTTCTCGTCCCCCTATATAATATCCCGGGTTATACTTTGTATACACAGTGTCGGGATAGACATGAAGGTGGTGTGGCCATGTATGTGTCTGATGTATATAGTTATACCGCATCCAGTATTGCAGATATGAGTTTTATTGAGGCTTATTTAGAGTGTGTATGTGTAGAACTACTAATCGAAGGTGAATTGTATTTTCTAGCTTCGGTGTATAGACCACCGAAAGGCAATATTAAAGAGTTCCTCACTAAGCTAAAAGGTATATTAAGGTACATTGATCAAAGTAAATTTAATGCCATATATTTCTTCGGCAATTGGATTATTGATCTACTAAAACAGAGTGAAGACCTAAATGTTAATGATTGTATAATATTGATGTATGCTAATTCTCTAGAACATATTTCTAAACAAATCCATTAAAGTAAATAATAAATTTGAAAGATGTCCTTATATAACTGCCACCTTGAGAAACAGTATACAGGAAAAACATTGACTTGAACGATTAGCAAATGAATGGCCACTAACCTACGGTGAGATGTAGCATATAGATCCTATAGGAATCGATTGACATCAGTGCTAAGGACTGCACAAAATTATTTTTATAAAAACCACCTCAAAGCAAATCATGGTAATGCAAAACTTACTTGGAAGTCAATAAATACTCTCCTTGGAAGAAATGGTAACAACAAATCAAACAAATCAATAAAATTGAAAGATTGTGAAAATAAAATAGCAGATGCATTTAACCCGCTGAGTCACTTCTCACATGTCTGCCACCTAAAACCTCACAAAGCCGACCGACGTGTCATCCGACGTAAGAGACAATTCCCCACAGACACAGACCCTGACTATACACCCTTCACCAATCACCAGACAAAGCATATCATCAACAATCTCATGCACTCACCCGCCTGTGGCCTAGACAACATAAGTAACATACACCTCAGACACCTGGGACCACAAGGCATACAAGCACTCACTAACATATCAAACAAAAGCTATTCACACAACACAATACCAGACATTTGGAAGCATGGTATCATCATCACATTCCCCAAACCCAACAAAGACCCCACGCTACCCTCCTCGCACCGCCCCATCACACTCCTTTGCTCCCCCTCCAAAGTCATGGAACGCCTAGTATTATAACTAATTGCACCCGACCTACCCCTAGCTCCAACACAACATGGCTTTAGGCCACTGCACTCCACAAACACTCTTCTCACAGACCTTACACAAAGAGCTTTTGACGGCATCAACTCAGCTAGACCACCACACAGATCACTATTAGCCACACTCGACATTAGTAAAGCCTTCGATGCCATCCCCCGCCACAACCTAACAAACAAAATCTACAACACAAAGATGCACAACAACACAAAAAGGTGGCTAGCCAACTTCCTAGCAGGCAGATGTACACACGTATCTTTTGCCGGTCAGTCATCTAAAATCAGAAACTTTCCAAACAGAGTCCCACAAGGATCCGTCCTATCGCCCGCACTCTTCAATCTGTACATGCACGATATAACTACACCCAATACGCCCCAAATAAACTTAGCCTCCTATGCAGATGACATAACACTCACATGCACACACCATGACACAAAAAGAGCAACAGATCTCCTTCAACCCTATCTCAACACACTACATGGCTGGTGCACTACAAACAGACTTAATCTAGCCCCAGCCAAATCAACCGCAACCCTGCTCACTAGCTGGACAGGAGAACACGAATACATCCTTCAACTCACCATAAACAACACACCCCTAACACATACACACACACACAAAATCCTAGGAGTAACATATGATACTCATATGACATTCAAACAGCACACCACAAACATTAAAAAGAAACTGACACCCAGACTTAACGCCCTCAGGTCACTTGTTCACACAAAATTTGGACACAACAAAGAAACTACCACCACAGTATATAAACAATACATAAGATCAGTGATGGAATACACAAGCCCAGCCTGGGCTTCTAACCTAGCTGAAACACATAAGACCTTACAGACTATTCCAAACAAAGCCCTGAAGATCATTACAGGCTGCACAGCTACTGCACCCACAGATCACCTACATCAAGAAACCAAAATCCTCAAAGTCAAAGACCATCTGGACATGAGAGGCACTTAATTCCTGGCAGCAGCCTCCACGAACCAAGACCACCCACTAAACTACATGGCAACACACCCACAGACACCAAGAAATATCAAAACAACACCCAGCATCACACACAATTATTGTCCTCTCTCCCTCCCTGCCCACCCCGAACCAACTTCCAGAAGCACATCCATACTCATATCTCTCGCCGATCCATCCACTCACTCACAGACAATACGCAGCTGCATGCACGACCTCCCGAAATCCATCCTTCCGAATCCTCCCTCCCTCGCGAGGACAGAGTCCACCTGGCCAGGCTGAGATGCGGACACCACCCAGCTCTCCTGAGCTATCAGAAGAGACTGGATGACTCCGTTGTCGACGCCTGCCCGGGATGTAACACAGCATCCCATACCATTAAACACATCATAGAAGACTGCATTTCACACAACCACTTACGCCAACAACACAATCTACACTCAATGAGAGCTCTGTGGGAAAGCCCGATCGTGGCCATGGCCTTCCTCAGGGGACTCGGGGCTGTTCGGCCAGGCAGCTTAGGGAACAACAACCCGCTGAGTACCAGCTAAATATTTATAAATGTACCACCCAGGACCGGCTGATCCTGAATTTTTTTTGTATTCCAGAAACAATATCGAATGGGTTAGGAATGAAGGAAAAACCACGAAAAACCGATCAAAAAGCTCAAAAAATTATCCTACAGAGCCCCGAAAACGGATTTTACAAGAGTAAAAAATTGAAGGCAATTTCCCCCCAAAACCATGTTTCTGAGCGCTCACGCGCACGCGGTTGGACTTTGAGAGTTTTCAACCATCGGCATGGATGCGTGGGATACTTACACAGTTCCCATACAAATCTGAGCCCTTTAGGTGCCATAGGACCGGAGTAATTGGGACCGGACCGGCCAGGACACAAACCATGCGTCGCTGGGTTTTAGCGTTACATACATTGTGGACGCAAACCCTGCGTCGCTGGGGCTCAGTGGGTTAATAACCATTTTATAAATATTTGCCGCTACAATACGAACACTGATGTAATTGCAAATAATTCTCACTTAAAGTACCTTCAAACTCCCTCTGACTTTTCTATATACTTTTCGCCAGTAAATCAATCTGAAATAGAAACCAGCGTTAAATCAATCAAATCAAATTCCGCGGGTTATGACGATATTCCTCCAATATTATTGAAGCAAACTTCGATATTCATCTCAAAATCACACTCATATAATTAATTTATCCCTTAAGTTTGGCATATTCCCTGATAAACTGAAAATAGCAAAGGCAATCCCATTACATAAGTCCGGAACCAAAGATGAAATTAACTATTATAGATTGGTCTCTATTTTACCAGCATTCAGCAAAATATTTGAAAAAGACATGTCTACTTGTTAATTTCTTAGAAAGTAATAAATTGTTGTCAGACTAATATGGATTTCGACAACAGAGATCAACCGAAGCAGCGTCAAGGAAATTTACTAGTGATGTGTATAAATACTTAGATGGGAAGTGTTACGACTGGGGTTCAAATATATCAGGGCTCTTATTCATTGGACTAGTAATGGCATAAATGTTACAACGGAAAGCGCTAGCTCCAACCTCTGAAGTATATTCCCAGTGAACAAAGAACACAAATACTCTACAGAGTTCTATATGCAATAATAGGCTATCAAACTCTCAATAAATGTGCGTCTACTCTAGGCTTAATGTTATGTGAAAACAGCCTATTACTACCTATAACCGAAGGTGCTTGGTTATGGTATACAAAGTAAGGTGGTAAGAGAAGTTACAGCTTACGTTACTTTAATCAATAAATGTCAGGCACTCCTGCATGAAAGAAAGTGCACTAAAGTCCTTCAACACTAACAAGGAATCTTCTTTAAATGTTAGATGCTGTAAAGATGCTCGTATCGGAAATGGAACCCAAAAAGGCAGGCAGTGGAACAATGCTCGTGCAGGCTATGCACACAAAAAGGCAGAATATATAATGCCGTCGGAGCCAAGAATAGCCTAAACACTACAACACTAATAATAATCGCCACAATACAGTATTCCTATCAACAAAAAGAGCCTTAGTCGTTTGTGTCTCAATACATCAAACTAGGCTGCGAAATGCTTGTGTAATCATAAATGGGTATGCATAAAAAGAGTAATTAGGTTAATATACTTAATGTCTACTATGATTGATAAAGTCTAGCTAGAGTCAATGATACGAGATACTGGTGCGCATGGCATGCTGCATAGCCTAGTGCAAATCTCAAGTCTGTGTGTCAAATATTACGTTATACTGAAGGGTAGCTCTCTTGAGAAACCTTAATACCGAAGTATTAAGCGTTCTCCTGGCGTACCTCAAGGACAAACAATCGAGACCAGAACAGTGCAGAATGGTATAGGCAAAAAGCCCTCATTCGTGCATGCTCTACTCTCAATGGCACACAGACTAGGATTTACTCAATCAACTCCAGTTCTCAGGTATGTCGTGCCGCTTTTAACTAAAGCCAGCACTCATAGGAAACAATACCTTTTGTATCAGACTCCTAGTCTAGCATTATCTAATCCAGCAGAACACTAATAATTAAAGGAAGCAGCAATATGAAAACCAACCAATGCTTCGTGATCCACTTATCTTAACAACTAACATACACAGGTTATATCAGACCTTAACCCTTCCTACCCGGGCTGCCTTAGGTAAGGACAGCGCGGCTGAAGGGCCGCAACCCGGTATGCCTTACAAAAGGCATTTGCTTGAAAGCGTGCTTTAAAATTCGCGGGGGCAAATTTTACTTTGCGTGGGCGATCGTAGCGCCACCAAGCCTCAACTACCACTCTTATCAGTTCCTACGTTGCCGCCATTGAGAGCTACAGCAAAAAAATGAATTCCGACGCGTCCGATACTGTGCAATCTCCCGCGCGTCCCAGTGCTACCCCGCTTGCTACATCTACACCTCTGCCAACCGAGAAGAAAAGGAAAGTAAGGAAAGTGAAACGTTTGCTAAGTGACAGTGCAATACAACGTGCACTTTTCAACCAGGATTTGAGCAGTGGTGAAAGCTCTGTGGACAAAAACCTCTATATTCAGAGTAGAAGTGGGAGCGAAATTGACGATTTTGTGGGATTTGGTGCTGATGACAATGTGGATTTATTTGAGGGGGGTGATAGTAGTGATGATCCTGATGTGGAAGTGGTGGAGGAAGGTGCTATTGAAGTACCAAGTGTGCTAGAGCCAACCCCTTCGCCTAGTTTCGTAGGTCCGGGTAGGCCTAGCCCTAGCCCTACGCCAGGACCTTCCCCTTTGCCTGCCCGTACGCCCTTGAAAGTGGGTAAATACTTCTATAAGAAGTCTTTGGTGAAAAGTGCAGCCAAGAAAGCACGCAGGGATGCAGAAAAAGTGAGGGAAGGCGTAGATAGTGAGAGTGACGCCGACCCAGGCCTAGCAACCACCCGCATTCCTTTGTCACGACGCCTCGACCCGGGACGCCGGGAGGGCCACCCACAGCCCTCAGCTTCATCTGTCCCTCAAGATGACCAAAGGGCCTCTGGAAGTGCGCCATTGGCCTCCCGCAGTGTGTCACCACAGGCCCCGCATCGTAGGTCATTATTTCCTGCGGAAAAGTCCCCGGCTAGCCGCAAAAGGAGCCCAACTCCCGAGGCCGAGGCTCCCATTGCTCAACCTCCCGCAGCCCCACGCCGCCGACGCCCGGTCTATTCTTCACCAGAGTTGTCTCCTGAAGAGGATGCTGACGACCCCAACATTGCCCCAGATGACCTGACGTCGCCTGAGGAAGAGGAAAACGAAGAGGAAGAGGAAGAGCGAGTCCCGACAAGAAGAGTCAAAGGACCTCGAGGTCGTGGACGTGGTCGGCCTGCCGACGCCGCTGCCCCTGGGGTTGGGCGTGCAGGGCGTCCGCCTGGGCATCCGCATGGCCAAGGGCGTGTGCCAGGGCGTCCAGGGCGTGTGCCTGCTGCAACTCCACGTCCTCGTCCTCGACCTGCTGAAATGTTTGTGTGGTCAGATGGGGCGGATTTTGTGCCAGATTTTCCTGCCTTTGACGAGGTACAACAGGGTTCTGGGGTGTCACCAGCATATCCCTGTGGCCCAAATGCCACCCCCAGTGAACTTTTCTGTGGCTTCTACGACAATGAAGTCATGGAATACCTTGTCAAAGAGACAAATCACCACCAGGATATATGTTCAAACTTTCTTGGCAGGAAGACAAGTGCAAAGATGGTGGCATGGAGAACTCTCACTGTGGCAGAATTATATGTGTTCTTGGCACTCACAATGCTGATGACACACATAAAGAAGCACGTTCTGGCCGACTACTGGATAACTGGCGACCTCACAACGACTCCAGCATTTGGCAAATTCATGTCAAGGGATAGGTACTTCGACATCCTCTCATATTTCCACCTGACTAATAACATGCATGTCCACGAGCCCGACACACTCTGGAAGATCAGGCAACTGTATGACATGATACGTCATCGGTTTTCCACCTACCTGGTTCCATTTCAGAAGCTGTGCATCGACGAGTCTCTGGTCCTGTTCCGTGGTAGGCTGCACTTCCGACAGTATATCCCGTCAAAGAGACACCGCTTCGGCATCAAGCTCTTCGTCCTCTGCGACTGCAAGACGGGATATGTGCTCGACTTTATAGTCTACAGCGGCAAGGGTGGTGAAGTCCAGATTGACCCCCTCATTGGTTTTGGCGGCACTGTGGTAAAGAGGATGATGGAGAGGTACTTCCATGACAACCACGTCCTCTATACTGACAATTATTACACGTCGCCTATCCTCGCCAAGTACCTCCATGACCGCAAGACCGGAACTGTCGGCACAGTGAAGGGGAAGAGGAAGGGCATGCCAGCCTACCCAACCAAAACTAAGAAGACGGACATCTTCCATAAGAAGAGTGGCCCCATCCTCTCCATCCACTGGCATGACCAGCGCAAGGTCAACCTCCTCACCACATGCCACAAAGCAGAGATGGTCCCCACAGGGAAGGTGGACCGAAAAACGAAGAACCCTGTCACGAAACCAGCTGCTGTTCTGGACTACAACCTGAACATGCGCCTCGTCGACAAGTCCGACATGCAGATGGGCTTCATAGACTGCCTGCGAACATCTTGCAGGTGGTACAAGAAGTTTGTCCTGCATACAGTAGATATGTCTGTCCTCAACGCGTACAACATCTACCGTTTGAGGTGTCCAGTCATCAAATACAAGAGCCTGCGGACCTTCCAAAAGCAGCTGATACATGAGCTCCTGGTAAAACATGCGGGTACACCAGGGAGGCCACTACAAGGACCAGGCATGATGGACAGAATAGGGTGTGCCGACTTCATCAGAAAGCACCAGCTCGTCGCCCTTCCTTTCCAGGCTCCTAACAGCCGAATAAGGATGCAGAAGAGGTGCTATGTGTGCACCCGCACAACTCGACGACCAAGCAAACCCACAAAAACCACTTGGCAATGCCTCGAGTGTCAGGTGGGACTGTGTGCCGGCACCTGCTTCAATGATTTCCACACTCTGGCAAACTATTGAAGTGTAAGTGACAGTGATAGTGACACTCAATAATAATAATATAACTAAGTATAAGTGAAAGAGACACATAAGTAATAATAAGTGCCTTCAGAACAATATGAACAAGTGAAAGTGACACTAAAATATATATTCCTAACAATAAAGAAGTGAAAATTACACTATCAATTACCATAGTCCAGTATAAATAATCATAACTACTATAATAATGACTATAAAACTAAGTCTAAGTGAAAGAGACACACATAAGTAATAATAAGTGCCTTCAGAACAATATGAACAAGTGAAAGTGACACTAAAATATATATTCCTAACAATAAAGAAGTGAAAATGACTATCAATTACCATAGTCCTGTATAAATAATCATAACTACTATAATAATAGCAATAAAACTTAAGTATAAGTGACAGAGACACAAATTACTTCAGAAAAATATATTTATTGAGTGAAAATATCATAATAACAATAATATATGGCATAATAAACAATAAAACACTAAAAAATCGCTTCCCGCCATAATTCAAGGTAGAGCGACGAGTTAAAACGTTCGTCGTAGCCTGGGCCGCGGTTGAGCGTTCGGACGCGTCGAGGTAAATACGCGGCAAAAGTTACCTCCACTTCCACCATCATAACTCCTGAACTACTTGAGCTAAAATGCTCTACTCAACGCCATTCTACACGGGAAGGTAAGGCGCCCATTTTGACATCTGTTTGATTATTGTAGGTAGTATATTAAGCGAGATTAGCCTTAGTTTACTTTTGTTGTGTTTTCAGCCAGATCGCCCGGATACAGCCTCCGTCCTTAACAAAGGCTGCCCGGGTAGGAAGGGTTAACACACAATACAACTGGCCAGCATGAAGCTGATTTTGCAGGGTTAACCAGAGGGGGTATAATATTAATAAAGATGGTGAAAGATATGGAAAATGAGAGATAGGCAGAGGAAAAGATTCTCATGAACGGAGTGGGGACAGATAGCAAGGGAAAAAGATGAGTGTGTTCTAGAAACCAGATCTGAGGGAGAGAGTGGCGAGGAACCAGTATATATACTTCGCACTAGCTCGAGCCGCGTGGGAAACTAACGGTTACGAGTCGACCGACCACTCACAGAGCTCGCAACATGGTAAGGACCTCTCTCCACCAACCCCCGCGAGGCAGCCAGCCGTGACGTCATCGAGCGGGACAAAAAACACTGCGCGCCCCCTCTCACTCTGTTCTACTCCCTCCCTCTCTCCCAGATTCTATCATTACTAGTTAATGACAAAATATATACTTTACAATTAAATATATAAAGCCTTGACATGGGCGAAAACAAAGAGCCTTTCTGGACTGCCCATGACACGAGCTTTCATATGAAATAAAGCACACTCTAATACATAAACTGTAGCCCCATCCACTGCCCTGGCGATCCTAGCGAGTCACTGTAGGACAAGCCATGCGGTTCTAACGGAGTGGTCAACGTCACAGAAGGTAAATGTTGCTGGAGTTTTTCTTCATCTATCGAAGGCTTTTGATTCATTAGACCACACCATTTTATTAGATAAACTCGAGAATATTGGTATCAGAGGGATTCCTAAGAATGTATTAAAAAGTTACATATCTAATAGGAAACAATTAGTCAACTGTAATGGGGAATTTTCTAGCTTAAAAACTATCTATAAAGGTGTCCCTCAAGGCTCAATACTAGGACCAATTCTGTTCTTAATATATATTAATTCTTAGTTTCTTACAGTAGATCCTCTGAAAAAAGGCAAACTATGCCTGTGTATCCAGGTCAGTACCAGTACTTGCACTGCTGCGGTCGTTCACGGTGTTGGCGGCGGCGGTAGCAGACGCAACATTTTTACTATTCTATATTTTTGTTTTATAATCAAACTTCAAATCTTGTCTTCCCCATGCTTTATCAAGATTACTTTCAAACTCCCTTATTGATTCGGAATCGACTACATACTGGGGCAGTGCGTTCCACTCATTTACCACTCTATCACAAAATGAGTTCTTTGCCTTCTCAAGCCTATTTCTTTCTTTGAGTGTCCTCTCGTTCTTGTTCCCTCCCGCATCAAGAAGATACCTTCACACACATCCTCATCGTACTTTCCTGACACTATCTTAAAAGTCTCTATCATATCCCCTCTCTTTCTCCTATATGCCAGTGTCGGAAGCCCCAGTGTCCTCAACCTCTGCTCATAGCCCGCGTTCTTCAACGTTGGTACCAGCTTGCTAGCTCTCCTCTGCACTTTCTCCACTGCTTCTATATCCTTTACCATATATGGAGCCCACACCTGGTTCGCATATTCCAGGTGCGGCCTAACCAGCGCTGTATAGAGATTCCTGAAGATTTCTTAGTCAAGTGACACAAATGTCCTCCTTATCAGCCCTACAATTCTATTGGCTTTGTTTATCTTTTCCGCTAAATGTTCTGAGAAATTTAACTTATTGTCTATCACTACTCCTATATCCTTTTCTGCACTCACTTCCTCCATCGCTTCATACATACTGTATCCTACCTTGTCTATCTTGCTGGTCCCAATCCGCATGTACTTGCATTTTTTTGGATGAAAAGGCATTAACCAATGCTCAGACCATCCCTTCATGCCCTCCACATCTCCTTGAAGCAAACCCATATCTTCCTTACTCCTCACCTTCTATACAGTTTAGTGTCATCCGCATACAGGTATACCTCACTTCCATTAGTTATAACTTCAGGCAAGTCATTGATAAATATAACGAACAGCAGTGGTCCCAACACAGATCCCCGAGGTACCCCACTTGTAATTTCCCTCCACCCCGAGCCTATTCCATTCACCAGTACCCTCTGTCTCCGATCTTTCAGGAAGGCTTCTATCCATTTCACACATTTCTCCCCTATATTATACATTACATTAATGAAGGCAACGCACCAGGCGACAAAGGCCATATGGCACGAAATAGGTAAAGACGTCCCCTATATTATAGCTTCTAACTTTCTCTATTAACCTTTTATGTGGGACCTTATCGAAGGCCTTCATAAAATCGCAATATACCACGTCTATTACATCACCATCTTCTAGAATTTGCATCCAATCATCTACCACCTTAATTAGCTGTAGTACCGTCGACCTCCCCGGCAAGAATCCGAACTGTCTCCCACTGAAAAGTTGGTTTGACTTCATATGATCCATTATTCCTTCTCTAATTACCGTTTCCATTAGTTTACACACAACACTTGTCAAACTGACTGGTCTATAATTCCCTGGGTCATTTCTCTTTCCCTTCTTAAATATAGCTGTTATGTTCGCCTCTCTCCAGTCCATCGGGATTTGTCCTGTATTAAACGATACTTCAAATAACATTTTCAATGGCTCTACTAACATTGTCAAGGAAATCACTTATGATATTCTAGGTAGGTTACGTGATTTCAGAGTAACTTGATATACACTCGATAAATTAACAACTCATTCTCTTAGCCTACATAAGATAAGGATTAGTGATAGAAAATACATAACCTCAAAAGTATATTATAAAATATATATATTACAAATAATGAAAAAAGAAACCCATAACATTATTTTACATACATTCACACCATTCACCCAAATTCACACTAAAAGACATTCGCATTATAAAGAAGGGTGCAGTGGTGAATATCTTAGGGCTAATTAGTTTGTGGTCAATTAATTAACTTTCAAATAAGTATGACTACATGAATGACAACTTGAATGACACATGAATGACAACTTGAATGACAACTTTTAATGACAACTTTAAGTAGACTACGAGAGGGTCCCAAAGTAGACCATTACTGCTAAGGTCTCAAAAAGGAATGAAAAGTAATGATGAATATAGAAGTCCCCCTCCTCTTCACTGGTTGACTTGAACTCCTGGCTGTCCTAAGGTAGGCTAATACGGCATAGGTCTCCAGAGGGAATGCAAGGAAATGATGAATATAGAAGTCCCCCTCCTCTTCACTGGTTGACTTGAACTCCTGGCTGTCCGGGCGCACACAGGCTGAGAAACTGCAGTACAGCCCTGAGAACTATACGGGAGGGCTCCCACAAGGCAACCTGGCGTCACCACACAGTACTTGTATGCCGATCCTGGACCCGTCAACAGCTGCAGGGCTCGAAGTGTAACCAACGCTCTCCCTCATCCAAGTCCTACACTCGCCTTAGACCAAACAGAACCAGCCCACACTCGTTCACGGATGAGTCCGCTCGGTCAAAGCACCAGGTAGACCGAAACGGCCACATCAGGATCGGACTAAGGTTAGATTCTTGGCATATATCATGGGCAAGATCCTGGTCAAAATTCATAAGTAAGAGCTCTGGTGGCAGACCCCCAGCACACACACGCTACACCGCTAGGAAGCAAAGAAAGAAAACACTTAGGAAATGACACCGTAAAGACGTAAAGTATTATGATACTGACAAATACAATCACAGAAGAAAATCATCACTGTCAGACACCATCACTAATACTTCACTCTTAAGCAATTCACTATATGTAGCACCAACACTCACTAGTAGCTGAAGAGACTGTAATCCTTGTGTGCTGGGAATGTACTGACTGACTGAATTAAGTCCTCTACCAAATCACCTCTCAATAATTCATAAAAGTCAAAACACACACTGAATCAATATTCGATACCCCGAACACCCACCTCAAAGAAAATAAGAATTGAATTATACAACTATCACTTACACTAACAAACCATCTGAAACTCAAATGAATCAATCTACACTAGCACGCATACCTGTACAGTATCACATAGTCTCGTAAAGCATCGAATCCAAAATTGAAACTCACCAATGCATACACACACACACACCCCCAACACTCGCTCTCATGAACGACGCCATCTATGATCAGACAGCCTAACCAGATTATTCACACCTATCAAAGCAATATGACACAATATCCCTGACAATACCCCCTCACCAACTATATTACACGGAATACAGACAAAATCAGGTATTTAAGTATTCCTTTGATGGGATGTGAATCATGACCTAGGATCTGCTAAGAAGGTCTGCAAAGACATTATCCTTACCCTTTATGTACTCCACTCTGAAGGCATAGGACTGAAGAACCAGGGCCCACCTCATTAACCTGTTGTTAGAATTCTGCATTTTTTTAATATAGGTTAGTGGCTGATGATCAGTTTGCAGGATGAACTTTGTACCATACAAATACTTACGGAAGTGTTCTATACTCCACACCACAGCTAAACCCTCACGCTCAATAGCTGAATAATTTGTTTCCCTGTCTAGTAGCTTACGACTCGCATAGCAGACAGCCATCAGCACTCCATCAGCCTCCTGCAGAAGGGCAGCTCCCAGACCTTCACCGCTGGCATCAGTCCTGAGATAAAAGGTCTTTTCTAAGTTAGGTAGCCTCAGAATAGGCTGGTTAACCAGAGTTTTCTTCAGGGAACGGAACCTTTCCTCCATCTCAAGTGTCCATTGCAGTTTATTAGGACATCCTTTCCTAAGCATATCTGTTAAAGGACTAGCAAGATCTGCAAAATTGGGAACAAACTGCCTATAGAAGTTCATAGTACCCATGAAGGATCGCAGTTGTGACTTAGTAGCAGGTAAGGTTAACTCTTGAATGGCATTCACTCTAACCCCAAGGGGTGACAACTTATTCTCTCCCAAAGAATAGCCAAGATACTTGATGGATGGAAACCCCAAGAAACACTT